>AUXN01000251.1:0-15271 GCA_000482125.1 Strigomonas galati
ACTTTCTTCTACTTACTATTTTTGTTTTTTTTTTTCTATTTCTTGTTGTTTTTGTTCTTCGCAGTGTGTTCTACTGCCTCTCTGTTGTTTTCTTCCCTTACACGCTCTGTACACGAGTAATAGTCATTGAGGGAAAAGAAAGCAAAAAAAAAAAAAGAACGTGATTGTATCATTCGCCGCACCTCATTCATGTTTCGTCGACACGTCCGACTTCTCTCCACGGCTGCTGCAGCAGAAGTAGCGGGAGTATCACACCCAGTGACACCGCAAAAACTCACCGCACAGATTCTGGTCGGGGTTGGCCTTGCGCGCGGCTTCACCCCGCATTGGCCAGTGCCGCTGCCTCCACCCATCCCGACGCCGTCCGCAACGCCTGTCCCACCCCAGCCCCAGGCCCACGCAAAGCCTGTGCTTGTCCTTGACATTGATGAAACGCTCATTCACACCTACCACATTGGGTCGCAGCCGCCACCAGAGGAGACCGTTGGTGCGCCGCGGGCGGACGACCTGGGCTCCACCTCCTCGTTGCTTCAGACGCCCTCGCAGCAGCAGCAGCACCCGCAGGTGCCACTGATCAACGTCCGCATGGTGGTGCGGCCCCACCTGAAGGAGTTTCTGACTGAGGTGATGCAGCTGTTCGAGGTCGTCTTCTGGACGGCGGGCACGTCCAACTACGCGGCGGCCGTACTCGATGCCATTGAGCGGCACGTGCTTGGCCTCCCCCGCTCCCTCTATCACCACGAAGAGGTGACCAAATTGGTCTTCTTCAGTCGCAAGCACCAAGCGCTGCAAGAGGCGCGAAAGCAAAACCCCTTTGCCTCCATCGCGGCCCCCACTGAGAAGGAACTGGGTGACAGCGGGACGAGCCACGTCAACTTCTACTGCCTCTCTCGCACGCAGACGTTAGAAAGTCTTCACTACATGAAGTACATTCCGCTCCTCGGGCGTCCGCTCCACCGCACCGTCATGATCGACGACAACGAGCGCAGCTTCCCGCTGACGCCGCGCAACGGGATTAAGGTGGCCGAGTTTGAGGTCAACGGGCGCCTCATTGACGGCACCTCGCGCGGCCGCTGGGTGCCGCCGGCGGGCGCCAAGGACGCGGACGGAGCTGCCTCGCGGTGGCCGGACCTCCACCAGGAGGGCCTTTACACCTTCACCGACATTGACCCCTCCTTGGTGAAGGACATGCAGGACACGTCGCTGCTGGATGTGCTGCCGCTGCTGCGCGCCCTCGCCGCGACGAAGGAGAACGAGGACATCACGAGGGAGCTGGACCACTGGCGCGAGCCAGACTACTATAAGTGTGATAACTTCAGCGAGACCATGAACCCACGCTCCGCACTGCGGCGGCAGCACCTGGGAGTTGTGGTGCGTGCGCGTCAGGCGAAGGCGGTCCCGGCGTACAAGCCAGGCATGATGAATGCTGGTTTTGAAGAGCAGGCGAGGGCAGAGATGCGCATCTTACAAGGTGAAGGGCTTCCGCGCCCGCGGCTGTGAAGAGGGGCGCGAAAAAAGAGTGGTGCGATGTGCAGTGCAACATTACAGTAGGGAAAACATAATTGTAATTAAAAAAAAAAAAAAAGCCGTACATAGTATTGAGTCTTTGCGTTTGTATGGACGTTCTTATTTACACTTCATTGACAATTACTTTTAATTAAAACTCTTCACTTATTAATTAATTTTTATTATTGTTATGCTGTCGGAATTAGCCAGTACGTGTCTTTCTCTTACTCTATATATATATATATATATATTAGCATTTATGACTTGACATTCTTTCAACGATAAATGAATTAAAATGCATTACTGCTTTATGTTTCCTCCTCCTCTCTTCTCCTATTTGCAATTTTTTTTTTAAGNGTACAGTCTTTATTAATATTACTATCTTTTTTTTTCTTTGTCTGTATATATACGTTTTATATATACGTTATATATATATATATGCAAGCTCGGATAGAACAGGTAGCCCGCCTCCAGCAGCTTGTGCAGAATCTGCTACGCACAGAAGCTGCCCGGCAGCAGAAGCAGCAGCAGCAACGCAAGCGGGGCCGAGAGGAAATGAGTACCGCTAAAGTCGAGGAAAAGGCCATGATAATCGACGAGAAAGAGGAAGCAACACGTGTAGAGTTCATTGGAGAGCTTGCAGACTACATAGAGGGCATCGGTAATAATAGTAGTAATAGTAATAGTACCAGCAGCAGCAGCAAGGGCAAGAAAGAGAGTGGGGCAGCTATTTTACTAGCGCGGCTAGAGCAGCAGCTACGACAGCAGACCGCTCAAAATGAAGCAGATGCGCCGAAGAACGGGGAGAACATTACTGGCGTGGAAGGAGGCACCGCAGTAGTTGCTGCGGAAGGCCAGAAAAGACGAGAGCAGTGTGGTGGAGAACGACGTGCGTGTCTTTTATTACTAGACGCATTGCAGGTGGCACCGCAGAGGTAGATGAGAAGAAGAAAAAAAAACAGCCGCTCGTGTGTGTACTGCAAGTTCCTAATCGGTGTGGAATTGGTTGTGGGTTTTATTGCTACTATATTAATATGCTTGTTTTCCTTTTTGTTCTGTTCTTCTTTGTTGTTCCTGTTTTGTGGAATCGTTGTCACTTAATAATACCGAAAGATATATGCAAATAATTGTAAATATGTGTCTTCTTCTCTCATCCTCTCTTTTTTTTCTTTCTTCTTTCTTTCTTTTTGATGCATGTTTGTGTATGCACCTGAATAATTTTCTGTAACAAGGAGATTGAAAAAGAAAACTTGTATATAAATTAGAGGTGATAGAGCCAACCATGGATCACTCCACAAATGAAGAGAATAGACCACCATTTGATGGCAGCAGCTCCTCTTCCCCTGACCCAGGTGAAACCGAAGAAACGCTGCTCGACCTGATGGAGTTCAAAGCAGAGGCTCAGCTAAAAATGGTAGAGCAAACTAGTTATATTCGTCAATTAGAAGCACAACTACAACAACTGCGAGGGCAGTCTAGTGCCGATGCACCACCACCCGCCCCACCAGTGCGTAGTGCTGGTAAAGCAAAACCTGCCGCTGCGCAAGAAAAAGCGATCCCCGTAGAAGTAGAGGAAGACACTGAAACCGAAACCAACGTAGGTCCACTCTCCGCGCCGTCTAGTAAAGCCGACAGCCCCTGTGTGCGTGGCGGCGGCGGCGAAGAAGAGGGTGGCAATCGTCCCTTTCCCCTCGCTCGTCCATCTTCCTCGTCCGCGTTGACCTCGCCCGTCACGTTGGCGACTGCAGGCACGACGCTCTACTCGGCCGTCATCCCAGCCGCCCCTGCACGCGGCCAGCCCATATTGCTCGACCCGAACGAGAAGAGTCAGTCGGTGCGCGGACCTGCGCAGGTGGAGGAGCTTGTCCGCTGGAACCAAAACCTCATCGACACGGTGGAGAAAATGCAGAACGCGATCGCGCAGATGGACTCCGACTATCAGTCGCAGATGATTGTCCTGCAAGACGAAACGCGCCGCACGAAGGAGCGCTGCACCCAGCTCGACACGCAAAACAAAAACTTGCTGGACCGCCTCGCGAGCGACATTCTGCTGCAGAAGCGCCGCGAGGTGCGCGCGTTGGTGGCACAGGATCAGCATCAGAAGGTGGTGCAGGTGCGCCGCGCAGGGCGGCAGCGGCTGGAGGCGATGGAGGCGATGCTCCTGGCCTACAACGACGACCTTTACTATCGTCAGCGGTGCGATGGGTTGCAGGTGCCGCAGCGCGAGGCCACATTAGTCTTTCTCTACCTGAGCGACAATCAGTTTACCCAGCTGCCCGTGTTTACGCAAGAGGAAGAACCCGTCCCCAATCATAAAGGAGCGAATAGTGTCACGTCTCCGAATGAGAGCTTACGTAATAGTACAAATCATTATAACAATAGCAATAGCAACAACAACAAAGCGACGAACAGCAATCTCAATATGAAAAATAAACAAATGGTCGAAAATATTTATTCCGTCTACGAGCAAATTGTCATGAGTATCGCGCAGCAGTACAAGGGCCGACGTGTGTTGTTGCACGCCATGACATCACTTGAATGCTTTTTGTTCGAGCAGCCCATCGATGCCCTCCTCTTCGCGTGTGCAGTGCAAGAACAGATGGTAAAGCTGCAGTGGCCTACAGACCGTCTCTTTGACTCTTCTCTAGACAACCCTAATAATAATAATAATAATAATAATAATAGCAGTATCTACAACAATCATACCAGTGCCATGAGTAAGCCAAATCAGCCAACCAAAGAAGCTCAAGGAGAAGTAGGAAAGCCTCAGGACGAAGAGGAAGACGCGGCGGTTGCCGCGCGCGTCGACGCCGCAGAACGCACCAAGGAACAGCTCGCATTTCTGCGGCCCATACAGGTTCACTCCTTGCAGGCCGGGGCCATGCCGAGCAAGTTTAACTTCAACCCCAACATTATCCTCACCAAGCAGAACCCACCCAACAAGTCCAACGTGAAGACGGTGTATCGTGGGCCGCGGCCGCATTGTGGTGTGTACACTTGTGAGTACGTCGACATTCACGTAGACCCGGTGACGGGCAAAATTTCGCTCTTTGGGGACCTGATTCAGAAAATTCTGCTCAGCTTTTTCCTGCAAGCGGCGGTGGGAGAGGTGGTCGTGAACAAGCGTTTCATTGACAATGTCTGCGTACAGTACGAGCTTGATAAGGATGTAGATGAGGAGCGATTGCAATCGGTGTGGCAGGATGTCAATCCAAGAGAAGACAACAATAACGAAAACAATAACAATAATAATAATAACAATAACAATAACAATAGCTCGCTCATCCACGGTGGTGTTGTGTCACTTGTCAAACCAAAAAGAAAGAGTGCCAAAGGACAGCCCTCCGCCCTCCATTTTGACAGCCAGATTGACTACTTGGAGTACATTCTCAACGAACGGTTCCGCGGTGCCTTCGACGTCGCCCCGTACGTCGCGACCTCCTCCGGTCTGCTCGTCAGCGGCGGCGACGCGAACAACAACAGCGCGCTGCAGAACAGCACTTGTGTGATGAAGGCCAGCATCCTGCCGGCGTCGCTGCAGGAACGACGGCTCGTGCAGCCTTCCCAGCTCGCGCCGACGCCGCGGTACCCGTACCAGTCCCCCATCTTCTACCCTCTTTACGCGCGCTACATGAACACGGCTCTCGGCTTCCGCATACCGCCGGCGATGAGCAGCAGCACCCCTAGCAACCTGTCCAGCGCCAACACAAGCAGCAGCACAAATCCCAGCGGCTTTCGCAAAGACAACATGGTCATCACGATGGATGACGTTTTCAAAAAGACGAGCTTGCCCATCTTGGTGACGTATTTTATAAAAATTCTCAAAGGGCACTCACCGGACATCAACGATCTCATCCACGACCTCTACCGCTTTCAGATGCAGAAGCGAAAAGCGAACACGAGCAAGAGCTCCATGAAGAGCAGTGCCAGCAGCGGCAGCCCCAGCATCGCCGGCGGTGGGGCGAGCGCCACCAGCGGCATGGACGGCGTCGACGACGAGGACGAGAGTGAGGCGAGCTCAATCAGCAAGCGCAGCCGTGAGAGCGCCGGCGTCGGCCGCCGTCGCATTGCGCACATTGTGGAGCCGACGGAAGAGGAGCGGCAGGCCAACGCGCACGCCGTGGACGAGCACGCCTCCAAGCTCTTGGAGTACCTCGCTCTCAAGAATGAGCGCAAGCAGCTCCTGAAGCTACTCAACAAAACCCTCCGCCACTGTCAGGCCTTCGAACGGTCCACGATGGAGAAGGAGGATCAGTTCATTGTGAACCGGCGAAAGCCGCTGCATCCGTCCGAGCGTGCCTTTGTTTGCACCTTCGATATTGGCGAAGACGCCTTCTGGCTGAAACGTGTCATCTTCAGCACGTCGTCGGCGGGCTCTTCTTCTGACCCAAACAGTAAAAAGGATTTTGATAAGACCGCTTTTGAGGCAATGCGGCAGACCATTCGGCAATTTATTCAGACCACCGCGCAACAGTACTATGGCTTTTACATGAATGGCAACCTCACCGATATCTTCACGTATGTCTTCCGCGAGGTCGAGCAGGTGCTCGCCTTCGTGTCTGAAATTTACATCTTTGTCAATCGTACCGCAACCAAGTACGCCAAGCACGCGGGAGAGGTGTATGTGTTCCGGGCCGGGCTCTCGTGCGGCACCATGAGCTCCATCTACCGCCACTTAGAAAACAACGCCCTCAAGTGCACCGGCCCCATCATCCGGCTCTCTGCCACCCTCTGCGATCTGGCCCAGAACGGTGAGATCTTGGCCATGGGCGACGTCATCGCGGCCTTCCACGAGAAGAAGGATAACTTGATGGATGTGCAGTACAACATTGTCAAGCAGAATCAGCCGGGCAACCGGACGGAGGTGGTGGGAGAAGGTAGCAAGACAGGCGTCGACCGCCTAGCACACGACATCGCCGTCGTGCACTCTATTCTGCCCAAACCCTTCGCATATCGTCGGCGCCGCCTGATGGAGTCGGCCGACCAGAACACGAACAGCGACGGGGACGGGGACAGTCAGCAGTTCGAGGACGAGGACACTTCGGGCGGTGGCGGTGGCGGTGCTGCCGAGGGTTCGAACAACACGAGCAACAGCAACAGCAACAACCCAGGACTCAGCCGTCGCATCAAGCAGCAGCAAAAGCGGGAGAAACGGCGGAAGCAGCGGGAGCGCGTGCGGCGCGGCGGCATCGCACCACGGTCCATCAAAGGAGAGCTGTTTTCAAAGCACCGCAAAGAGCAGCTGCTCGAGCACGATGTGGTCGTGGAGCTGCTGGAGAGCCAGCTGGTGCGGTGCGAGCGCGCAGAGCGGGCCCGCATGGCGGCAGAAGACCACTTTGTCTATCAAGGCACCGAAATCGCAGCGGAAGAGGAGCAGGAGTATCGGATGGAGAGCGGCGAGGTACCCTTCACAGAGTGTGAAAACAACTGGATGCTGATCGCGCAAAAGGAGCACTTTGTAGACGAGGAGGAGAATGACGATGACGACGAGGACGCACCGCGGCTGATGAATACCAAGAAAGGATCTGGCAATAAGTGGGGGCGCACAGCCAGCATTACAAAACTGCGGGAAGACGCCGCAGCAGCAGCGGCGCAAGAAGAGCCAGAAGAGCCTTTGACCGAAGAAATGAAGAAGCTCAAAGAAAAGAAGGAGACGCTCTTTTTTCTTCTGGTGGATATTGCCAACTTTAAGGAAATCGGCGAGCAGTTACAAGCGCAGCACAAACAACAAGAACAGCAACTCGAAAAGGAGGAAGAGGAGCGAATGAGGGAGCTGGAAGAAGAGATGGCACGACGAGAACGGGAGGCTGGAGAGGCAGAAGAACGGGGTGAATCAGCAGCCGAGGGAGAGCAAAACAAGGAGGAAGAAGAAGAAACGAAGGAGTCTAAAGTGCCCCCTCGTCCTCACCATTACCACCACAACTTCACCTTCGACCCTGCCACCGTTCTGCAACACACGTTGGAGAGCTATCACTACATTATCCAGCAGGTGGCCACGACCTACCACGGCGGTGTCATCAAGAACGACGGCGAGCACACGTACTGCATGGTCTTCACGACGATTGATGACTGTTTGCAGGCCAGCTACGATATCCAACTGCGTTGTAATGAGTTCACCGGGTGGTCGCCCGCGCTGCGGACGCTGCCGGCGTGCATGCTCGTGCGCGAAGTAGAGCCGCTGCGGTATTGTCTGCAAGTTTCGACCTACAAGCAGCAAAACAACTTTATCAAAGAAAACAAGTTGGAGGAGGCGTTTCCTGGCCCCAAGCTTGTGGAGGGTGACGACGAGGAAGGGGAAGGAAAGAAGCAGGAGCTGAAAGAAGCGGAAGAAGGTGCAGAGACGCGCGCGGTGAAGGTGGGAACCATTTTCAACGGACCGCGTCCTCGCATTGCGCTGCACGCCTCCAGTCACTATCAGTGGATGATCATCTCGCAGGCGAAGGTGCGAAAGTACTCGGTCAAACAGCTGCAGCAGCTGCAGGAAGCGAGTGGTGGGGAGAGTCGCAGAGGCAGCAACAGCAACAACAACAACAACAATAACAACACCAAGAAACCCTTCAAGTTCACGAAAATAAATGTAATGGGTGATGCACTTAAGGAGCTGTTTTTTATTTTTAAGAGCACCAAGGGCGGTGAGATTCGTCTGAGCGCCTCAACCTACATTTTCATTTTGCACTCCAACAAGGCAAATCTACTCTTCGACTACATGGCCAAGCAGCGAACGTTAAACCCGGTGATGGCAGGCGAGGACGACGACAAGGCTAAAGAGGAGCTGACGAACAACAGCAACTTTGCCGCAAGCACCAGTAGCACCACGGGCAAGCACGCCCGTCACGGAAGCAAGAAACAAGGCAGCAAAGGTGCGAAGGACAAGGCGAACCATGCCCCCGCTTCGGCTACCACCACAGCAAGCACCGACCAGCTACAGCAGGTGCTCAACAACAACTTTGTTGCCGTTCCGAAGAGCTTAGAGAAGCGGTTGACTCTGCTGTATCAAGGTACCACCTTCACCGGCGGGGCTGCAACAGAAACGGCAGAGGAAGACATGATGGGCAGTAAACGCACCGCCAACGTGCTGGAGGGCCGCATTGGTGCCGCTGCCACGGACAGCACCACACGCCCGACCTCCGCCAGAAACACCAAAAGTAAGCCAACTTCTGCTCCACCCTCCGGTCAGTCAAAAAGAAAGCATAGTACAGAGGAGGCAAGCAAACGCAAACTCACCACTACGCTCATCCCGCAGCCGCCGTGGACAGTATCCAACGCCAAGTGGCTCTTCACCGACCGAGGCGCGCTGGAGCCGCTGCCGCTGCCACAACTCCACCACGACAATGTGAAAGAGGACACCAACAATAACGGCGATTACGAAAACGGCAGCGAAGGCAGCGGCAGCATTGCGGCGTCCCATGCCGCGGGTGGTAGCATTGTCAGCTGGAGCAGTCATCACGGCAGCCGCTTCGGACAAGAGAATATGTCAGCTAATAACAACAATAATAACGCGAACAACAGCGAGGTTAACCAGTTAATGGGCGTGGATACGACACAAATGCAAACACTCGGTGAGCAGCTGCTGAAGGTGCTGGAGTCCCCGCCGCTGCCACTGTCCACCTCCCCTCCAAATGAGAGAGAAGGAAGCACCAACAGCAACAATAACAGCATGACGCACGCGACTGCCACAACGCCGACTATGACCAGTCCTCATGCAAGCGCAGCAGCGAACACAACCAACGTGACGTCCTCTTCCTATACAGAATTCTTGAAAGAGTACATTAACACCTTCATCGCCGCCATGAAGATCATCAACAACCACGATGAGTCCGTCGCGCTGGCGAACAGCTCCCGCTCCAACTCCAATGTGTTCGGCACGAACTTTTACAACACCAGCGTCTCTAGCACGGCCTCCCGCCGCCGCGGCAACAGCAGCCGGCTCTTCTCCTCCATGCCGGAGATGCTCTCCGCCGTCAGCGGCTCCGCCACGTCGACGACGCCGCCGCACACGGTCACGAGCAGCCACAACACTCACAAGAGTAGTCTCCACCACCACAGTGAGGCAGGCGGCGGGGCGAGCAGCACAGCCAGTGGTGGTGGAAGTATCATGAACAAGAAGCGGTCGAGCGCGGCGACCGTGTCGCCCTCACGGCGCACAACGCAGTCCCGGCCGAGTCTGTCCAGCGCCGTCGGAGAGCACGAGCCGCACCCTCCGCTCCGTCCTAGTAGCGCCAGCAACAGCGCCACGCATGAACGCCGTCTTACGTCCCCCATGGGAGCAGATGGTGCTGTACCAAAAGGCAGAACCGAAAAGAGCTTTTCATCTATTTACATGCCGCGCTCACTCGATGGCACCGTCACAGCGACCTCTCCGACCGCCACCGCCACTACGCCCACGAACGCTAGCGGCCGCGATGACATCAAGAAGCAAAATGAAGACTCCTACTATCAGTTCTTGGCCATCTCGCACTTGCAGTCTTTCTGCTCCCGCTGGTCTAACCGCCGCAGTCTTATGACACTGCTGAACAATAACAACAACGCGTATAACAACTTAAATATGAACAACAACAGCATGAGTAATCGCAACAACAGCGGGATGATGCTGTCCACTTCGCAGCGGCCGCAGCAGCAACACCACCACGGCAGCGCCGCCGGCAGCATTGTCAGCTTAGATATTGGGAAAGGGAGCAGTAGCATGGGAAGCATGGGCAGCCGTACGCAGGTGAAGCGGAACTCTCGCCATTCTTCCTCATCGCCGAGTGCTGATCTGCTCTCTCGTACGGTGCCACGAAAAGGAGATTGAGATTAAAGCGGATGGTTTTGTACACTAATAATAATAAATAAAAAAAAAAAACAATGTATATGTATACTTTTTTTTTTCCTTTTATTGAACTAGAATAATAAAATGTACAGAAATGCTAATTTATGACTTCTTTTTTGCTCAGCAATTATCCTAACAAAAACAACAAAAATGTATTTTATAACTGGCATTACACCAGAAAAAAATCATATCCTGTTTGTGGTCAGAAACTGAAAAGGCAATTCCCAATTAGATGCGCATGTTTATCAAATTATTCTTTCTTTTTTTCTCTCTGCACGTGTATCTAATCCACAGTTTTTTTTTTTTAAACAATTGAGAAAACTTTTCGTACAAACCAATCTAAAAAAAAAAAAGGTAAAAATATATATTTTTTTTAAAGAAAATGTCATCGGAGAACGCTCCAGAGCCGCCCACTCTGATCATCAAAAAGAGACCCGCCTCTCTTTCCCGCTCCACCCCAGACACGGAAACCAACAACAACAATAACAAAATCAATTTCATGTTTCCGACCTCCCCCGTTCAAGAGCAGGATGCACTTCAAAAACAACAGTCATACTCACTGCAGCCCCACGGCCGTTTCGCCTCCCTCGATGAACTGGTGCACAAAACATCACAAGGGTCTCCGCTGCTGAGCGCCACAAAGCGAAGCTCCTTGTTTGACAAAAGCCCTCCTCCTCCTCCGGTCGGTGCGGACGGGCAACCACTACAGCAAAATGAAAGTGGTTTGTTTAATTTTTTGCTAGCGAATAATGATTCACGTCGGCAAGAGAAGAATGCGAGTAGTTTTAATAATAATAATAATAGTAGCACTGCTAGTACTACTAGCAATGGTGGTACTAAAGGTAAAGGTGGCATGAGTATAGGTGCGTTTTTTACCATGTTTCAGGCCCTCTGCATTTATCTCTTTCGGACCTTGTATCATTATATTTTGTTACTTTTACTTTATGTTTTCACGTTTGGCTACAAGGGCGATATTGTGTGGATGCACAACAATGATGGAGAAAAGGGTAGCAGAGGCCCTCATACTAACAATAATAATAGTAGCAATAACAGCAATAATGCCCACAGCATGAATAGTGCAAGTGATGCAAGCCTCAGTAGCGCAAACACGAGCAATGCTCAAAGCAACAACAATAATAATACGAATATGTACAATCAAGAAGATCTGAAAAATTTGGCCAAAAAGTACGGCATCACTTTTCCGAATCAAAAAATACTACGCACCGCCCGGCAGATTGTGTTTCCCTTTTTACGTATTGAAACCGAACTCGACCGCAACGCAGAGGAAGAGGCAGAACGTAATACCCTCTTAGCGGAACCGAGCACAACTGTCATGACGGAGCAGGCCTTCTGCGAGGCCTTGCAGAAACGGCAGGAAGTGAATGCGTGTGTGCGTCGTTTCTTCTCCCCTGACGTAGAAAAGGGAGAACCCAATACGAGTAGTAGCAAAAGTACTAGTAATAATAATAGAAAGAAGAAAACGTTTGCAGCGGAGGCGATCCAGGCAATGCTGCATGTGCACGCCTGTACGTGGAATGTTGATCAAAGCACACCACCCACCAACACAGCACCTTTTCTTTCCTTTCTCGTTGGTGAAGAGACGGCTGCGCGTGTAACGGCAGCCGCACCACAGCCATCATCAGAGCAAAGCAATGATAATAATAGTGATACTATGAATAATGCTGCCTTCACGGCGCTGTTGGCAGAGTTCCCTGACATCATTATTGTGTCTCTGCAAGAGGTCGACATGGGCAGCCGCGCCCTCGTGCGCGAGGAAACCGAAAAGAGCAGCAGCTGGAGCGAAAGCATCCTACGCACCTTGCACACCGCCACGCGCGGCCAGCTACGCTACAAGAACATCAAGAAAGTGCAGCTCGTTGGTCTCTTTTTGCTTTTCCTCGTGCAGGAGCAGCACGTGCCCTACCTCCACCATGTCAAGCTCTCCATGACACGCACGGGGCCGATGCGGCTGCTCGGCAACAAAGGGTCCGTCGCCCTCCGCGCCACCATCTACGGCAAGCGCTTCCTGTTCATCGCGGCGCACTTCTCGGCGCACAAGCACAACGAGGCGCGGCGGCAGTGGGACTATCACGCGGCGCTGAAGGATGTGCGGTTTGAGCTGCCGTTTTGCAGCGACGATGAGGCCGAGATTGTGAAGAACTTTGCCAAGGCGTCGTTAGAGATGCAGGGGCAGGACTTGCTCCATGCGCTCTCGTTTGCGGGCGTCACGAGCAGTAATAGTAATAGTAATTTGTCCATGTCCATGGCGCCCTTCATTGCGAACAGCTCACCGTGGGAGCGGCTCTCCTCTGCGCTGGCGGCCACCAACTATTACTACTACAACAAGAATAAAATAAAGCTGCCATCCTTCTTGCGCAACTATGCGTTTCATGGTCGCGGTAACAATAATAATAATAATAATAATAACAGCAACAGTAGTATCAATAACAGCAGCAATAGTAATATTGTAAGCGAAGGCTCCTTTACGACAAACGATTCCCTCTCCGCCACTACGACGATTATCAGTGATGAAAAGGATATTCTGGACAAGCACGATTACATCTTTTTCCTGGGGGATCTGAATTCTCGTCTCCACGCTATTAACGGTGCCGACATCCGGCGCCAAGTGTACCAAGTGCGAGAGCAGCGGGACGCACTGAAACAAAAAGATGAGGAAGAAGCACAGGAACGAAAGAGGAAGGTCAAGCCGCCACTACAAGGGGAAGAGAAGGCAGAGGAAGAGAAGCAAAGCAAGGCGAAAGAAACGGAAGAAAAGGAGAAGATGAAGGAGGAGGGCATGGACATGATCAATGAGCTGTTGTGTCACGACGAGCTCCGTCAGGGGATGGTGGGTGGAGATATTTTTGAAGGGTTCGAGGAGCCTTGGATTCACTTCTTGCCCACTTATAAGTTTAACAAGCACACCAACATCTATGATACGTCGCGTAAGAAGAGAGACCCAGCGTGGTGTGATCGCATCTTGTTCCGTGTCTTGCGGAACAAAAACGGTAAACGTCGCAACAGTAACTCCAACACTGCTGATAATAACAATAACAGTAATGGTAATGACGACGACGATGACGACGATGACGATGACGATGACGATACCAACGATAACGATAACAATAATAATAATGAGCAGCAGCACGAAAAAGCTCCCAACATCATCACGGTCCCCTCCCTCTACTCTGACTCCAAAGCGTCTGTGTGTGTTGAGGCTGCCAGCAGTGCCGGCGGGGATGACCAAGCGCTCGCCTCCTCCGTCTCCCTCCGTTCCTCCAACGGCGGGGCTCGCCCCTTCTTCTCTCCCACCTCCACCCACAGCGGCGGGACCTCGACCCCACCTCCAGCAGCAGGTGGTGGTGCTAGCGAGCTGCCAGCGCTGGTGACACCCACAAACGACAGCAGCAATCCTGTGACCAGAGAAGAGAGCACGAACGTCACTAGTCGCACGGGCAGCACGGACAACATTGCAGCAGCTGCAGCTAGCACCACCATGACACCCGCAGCTGCTGCTGCCGCCGCTGCAATAGCAGCAGCCAACTTGTCTTCTCCCAACGTCTTTCACACCACCTTTACCAAAACGAATCAGAGTACACATGTAGCCTTGAATGCGGCCACGGCGGCCGCTGCCGCAGAGCGCCGCGCCTCGCTCGCCCACACGGAAGATGCTGTGGAAAGAGAACGAAAAGAGAAGGCAGATGCAGTCTCGCATGTGCAAGGAGAATGGATGGCGCTGGAGGAGCTCACACGGGTTGAGTTTGAAAAAATGTTACAGTGTGAAGGAAAGCAAAAAGTGAACCTAACAGACACTCATTCTCCACAAAAACAACAACAACAGCAGCAGGATCCCCTCAATAACAGTAAAAATGAGAAAACAGCGGGTGACGTAGAACACCATCACCACACCCAAAAGGAAGAAGAATCACAGCTACACGCACACGAGCACAAGGGGACGGGAGAAGAGACGGACGCCAAGTGCATGGCCAGTTACAACAGTGAGCGCCTCAGCGCCACGTGCTACAGTATCTACACCAGCAGCAGTAGCAGCAGCAGCGCCAACGAGGGCGAAGATCGCGACGGTACGAACACTAACAAAGAGAAGAAGGAGAAGCGCAAGAAGGGCCGGAAGACGCCACAGCCGTCTAGCAGTACACAGGTGGATGCTACCACCACCGCAGCCACAGCAGCAGCCGCAGGTATCACCGAAAGAAAAGAAAGCAAAGATACACAAACCAGCAGCACTCAGAGTCCTGTCATCCCACAGCCGAGTTACCTACCCGTCGACCCGCACCACAAAATCTGGCGCGAGAAGAAAAAGGAGCTCACTTTCCGCGCAGCCCGCCAAAAGTCACAACTGAAGCGGCTTCCCGTCATCAACAGCAACGCCAATCTCAGCGGGTCCGGCGGCAGCGAAAGTATCAATCTTGTTAGTGGTGATGCCGGAAATGGCAGCGGCAGCGGGGCTGCGGCCTTCCCTTCGGTGGAGAATAAGGTGCAAGTCGTGCAGTACTACGCCATGCCGGAGATTACGTCTTCCGATCACAAACCCGTCGCGGCGTCGTTCCGGGTGCGGGTCTTGCGCATGTCGCCGGTGGTCATTCAAGAAGTGCTACAAGAAGTGAGCACGCAGTGTTTGGGGGATCAGCCCTAGACGTGACAAGGCAAAAACAAAAATATTAAAAAAAAAAAAAACGTAAATAATTTAAAAAACAAAAGATAATAAAAATAAGAAAAAACGGAAGAAAAAAAGGAGTCATATGAAAACAGGCAAACGCTAGGATATATTTACGTACATGGTTTGCTTTGTTCATTATCTTTTTTTTTTACTATATATGTATTGACATTCTTTTTCTCAGTCCACTATTATTATTATTATCGAAACTATGTTGTAATTTTTTTTCATTTCCCTCTTTCTGTTTTTTTTCTCTCCCACACTGGTCTTTGCGCTTTTTT
>AUXN01000252.1:0-15242 GCA_000482125.1 Strigomonas galati
GCAAGTTTCTTGCCTCTAATATATGAAAAAAAAATACAACAAGGGTCAAATAGTATAAATACTTTAATATTAATAATGAAATAAAAATTCTCCTTTCCTTCGTCTTCTTGCTTACAACAAGAACTTCTTAATATCCACCTTCTTCGCCATGGGCTCGACCGCCTTCTTCACGTAGGCGGCATCTATCACAAACTTCTGGCCCTTGCGGTCCGGCCCATCGAAACTGATCTCCTCCACCACCTTCTCCGTGATGGTGATGAGGCGACGCGCGCCGATGTTCTGCACGGTGGAGTTGATGTGCGCGGCCATGGACGCGATTTCCCACAGCGCGTCGTCCTCGAAAACGAGCTCGACGCCCTCGGTCGCCATCATGGCCTTGTGCTGCGTGATGAGGTTGAACTTGGGCTCCGTGATGATGCGGTAGAAGTCTTCCTTGCTGAGCGGCTGCAGCTCGACGCGGATGGGCAGACGGCCCTGCAGCTCCGCGAGCATGTCCGACGGCTTCACGCTGTGGAAGGCGCCGCTGCAAATG
Organism: Strigomonas galati; assembly: GCA_000482125.1. NCBI lineage: Eukaryota > Euglenozoa > Kinetoplastea > Trypanosomatida > Trypanosomatidae > Strigomonas > Strigomonas galati. The sequence continues at coordinate 533 of AUXN01000252.1, forward strand.
AAGAGGATCTTGTCCGTCTTCACCTGCACGTTCGCCTTGGTCGACACGGTCGTGCCCTCCACGAGGGGGAGCAGGTCCTGCTGCACGCCTTCCGCGGAGGCCTGGTGCCCCTTGTAGCCGCCGGCCGCCGTCACAATCTTGTCTATTTCGTCGATAACGACGATGCCGTCCTCCTGGCACGCGCGCAGCGCCTCCGCCGTGACGTCCTCCGTGTCCATCATCTTGTCGAGCTCCTCCTGCAGCACCGCAGGGAAGGCGTCCTTGATCTTCATCACCTTCTTCACCGTCCGCGCGTTCTGGTTGCCCATCATGGACTGCATGTCGAGGGCAATGAAGACGCCCTCGCCGCCGGCCGCCGACTTGGGCTTCTCCTTCTTCTCCTGCAGCTCGACCATGACCTCAATGTCGTCGAGGGCGCCGGTGCGAAGGTGGTTGCGGAAGCCGCCGTCGCTCTCGCCGGCGAGGGCCTTGAGGATGCGGTCCTCCGCCTTCACCTTGGCCTCCTCCTCGTGCTGCCGCCGGATGTTCTGCTTCGTCTGCGTGAGCGACGCCTTGTAGAGGTCCTCGATGATGCTGTCGACGTCGCGGCCGTGGAAGCCGACCTCGGTGAACTTGGTCGCCTCCACCTTCACGAAGGGCGCGTCCACGAGCTTGGCCAGACGGCGCGCGATCTCGGTCTTGCCGACGCCGGTGGGGCCTATCATGAGAATGTTCTTGGGCGCTATCTCCTCGCGGATGTCCTCCGCGACCTGGTGCCGGCGCCAGCGGTTGCGCAGGGCGACCGCGACGGCCTTCTTGGCGTCGCTCTGCCCTACAATGTAGCGGTCTAGCTCCTTCATCAGCTCGCGCGGCTTCATGTTGCGCACGAGGGTGCGGGTGGCGGCGGCGGGCTCAGCGGGGACGACCTCCGCGGCGGGGGTGGCGGCCGTGCTACAGTGGCGGAGCGCCGCTGCGGTGGCGAGGAGGGTGCAACGACCACTGTGGTTGCAGCCGGACACTAAAGTGTGGGGGAGTGCTCGTCTCATGGTTGGAAAGGAAAAGAAAAAGGAATAAGAAAAAGCTGTGAAGTATAAAGAAAAGAGAAAAAAGCGAACTAAAAGTTGCGAGTATTCGATAGCAAAGAAGAAAAGAATAAAGACTATCAACAAGAAGGAGGGGAAGAAGAAAGAGAGAAGCATTTGCACATGAGCATCAGCATCGGAAAGAGAAAAAAAAAACTTTCATTTGACTTTTGTATTCTCTTTTGACCACCTAATAAACAAGAAGAGAGGGTGAGACACGAATAAACAGTATACCAAATATAATGTACAAAAGCAAATAACAGAAAAGATGGAAGAAATCATCTACGGCTGCGCACCAAGTACAGCTCCGCCCGCGCGTTCACGAGCGTGTCCTCGCTCCACTGCAGCGCCTGTTCTAGACGCTGCACCAAGTCTTCATAACGCTCCTGTGCCTTCACCTTTTGCTCTTCCAGGAGGCGATCGTAGTCTTGCGGTTTTGTTGCTGCTGCTGTTGGCGTCTCTGCAGCGGTAATCTCATCTGTAGAAGAAAGAAAGCGGCCACTGCGGAGGTATGCCTCCAGTGAAGCGCGTTGCGCCTGCGCAATGCGCACCTCATTCATGTCACGCTCAAGCTCCGTCAACGTCCGCAGGCGTTCCGCAGCCTCAGTCGTGCGGGCAGACAAGGGGCACACTTCTCCCTCTTCTTCGGCCGCCCCATCTGATTCATCGTCTTCCTTCTCTGTCTGCGCCCCGGCCACCATCTGCAGCCGCCCCACCGCCGCCTCCATCTCCGTCACCTCCTCCCGCAGCCGACGCACATCCTCGCGGCGGGCGACCACGTGCGCCTCCTTCGCGGCAAGGTCCGCCTCCTGCTGCTCCGCCTGCCGCTGCGTCTCCACGAGGAAGCCCTGCTCGACGGGCAACGTGCCCTCGAGGGAGACCATCTTGCGGTTGGTTAGCGTGCGGTGCTCCTCCATCCGCTTCTTCTCCTCCTCGCTCTGCGCCACACGCGCGGCGAGGGAGCTGAGCTCTACCCGTGCGGACTCGAGCTCGACCTGCAGGGCGCTGTGGGAGAGGCGCAGCTGCTGCAGGTAGGCCGCGCGCGCCTGACGGGAGCTCTGCATCCGCGTCGCCTGCTCCGTGAAGTGCTGCTCGCGCGTCTCGACCTCTTCGGCGCGGAGCCCAAAGTCGCGCTCCTTCGCCTGCAGCGAGGCGGACACGGCCACACGCGTCGCCTCGAGCTGGCGCAGCTGCGCGCGGCCCTGCACCAGCTCCATCTTCTTCATGCGCAGCTCGTAGCGGAGCTGCTGCGCGATGGAGGTGAGGGAGAGAGTGCTCTCCGGGGCGAGTGTGACCGAGGCACCCTCATTCAACGAGGGCGGTCCTGCGGTATCCAGCGAGTTATTTATCAGCCCGCTCGAAGGGGAGGTGCGGCGGCGGCGGCGAGGGCCTTTGGGAGCGTGGTTGCTGCTGTTATCAGTGTGCACGGAGGTATCGGAGGCCACCTCCTCTTCCTCATCCTCGTCATTACTATCACTACTGTAATTGTCATTGGCTGGAGAAAACTGTTCCGCTGACATGGGTGGCGCGTAGTTTGTGTGGCTTTCTGGGCGGCTGGAGCCACTCTCTTCTTCTCTTCTTACTTCTCCCTCGTCATTTTCCTCATGATCATGATGTTCACGTAAAGGAGTACTGTCCGTGAGAAGACTGCTGAGCAGAGAGTCTGATGGACGGTGGCTGCGAGCCGCCTCGAGCAGCGACCCTGGTGCTGTCGCCGTTGGCGGGGACAGTGGCGGTCGCTGTCCTGTCGATGCAGGCCGACCGTGCGCCGCTGCCAAGGAGGCTGCCTTCGCCGCACGGGCTGCCGCTGCCGCCGCCGCGTGCTCTGACGTGTAGGACGAGAAGGAAGGCATGGATTCGATTTCTAATTGCAGGAAAGGAGAGGCGACCTGAGGTGGGGGCGCCAGCGTCGCCGACTGAGGGTCGCCTTGCTGCCCTTGTGCGGCTAAGGTAGAGTAGCCCAGAGCAGGAGCGATGCGGGCAGCGCTCGGGAGCAGCAGCGGCGGCGGTCGCACCTTCCGCACCCGCATCACCGTCGTGTTCGATTTGCCCGACTTGTACGAGAGCACAGAGGGGGAGCCGCGCTCCGGGTTGTTGAAAGTACCAGTGGAGGTCGCGCTGGTGTCAAAGTGGGCTTGTAGAGACGTGAAGGCCTTGTGACCACTTCGGTCCATCTCGCTGAAAGAGTCGGTGCTCTCCGAGACGTAGGTGGTGTTCATAGACGTCATTTTCTAACTAGAAGTTTACCAAAGAAAAACAAAAAAGGAAAATAGTAGCACTGGGGAAACAAGAAAAGGAGGAAAAGATATAACTGCGTTGTAAATATTTGAAGCATATAACGTATAGAGGCAGCAAAATTATATATATATCTGATTGTTGGTGTTGCTGTTCTTTTGTGTAGCTTACATGTATTAATTAATTTATTTATGTTTGGTTAAAAAGTAAATACTAGAATTTAAATTTTAGTTTATTTTAAACGGAGAAAACAACAACATTATTACCACCCAACAACGCTTTTTCAGTTTTCGTTTCTACATGAGATACTGGCGCGTGTACTCATACATGACAATCGCCCCTGTCACGTGCACATTCAACGACCGAATAAGCCCAAACTGCGGAATCTCAATGTTCACATCCAAGTGCGGCAACAGCGCCGCCGGCATGCCCTTCCCCTCCGCCCCGAGCACGACCACCACCTTCTCGGGAAACGCATACTCCCCGATGGAGACACTGCCAGAGGTCTGCTCGATACCAGCGATCACGTACTGCTCGTCGCGGCGCATGGAGTCGAGGTAGGCCGGCAGGTCGCGCGGGGCCACCTCCTGCCACGGAATCCAGAGCTCCGCGCTGCGGGCCGCGGCCACGAAGTGAGGGTGCTCGAACACCTTTTTGTCAGGCACAATGATCTTCTCGACGGCGAAGATATCACCGCAGCGGCACAGACCAGCGATGTTGACCGGGTTCTCGAGGAGGGAGCCGACGATGATGAGGGACTGCTTCTTGGCGCGCTGCAGGCTGCGGGGGTGCAGCTCGTTGTACACCTCCGTGTTCCACCACGAGGTGACCTTCTTCTGAATGACATCGGAGGCATCTCCCTCAGTGGTGGTGGTGGTGGCAGTCGCATCATCCTCCATAGTGGCACCACCTTCCGGCGCGTACGGATCACGGCGCATGTGCTGCACCGCCTCGCGCGTGTAGTCCACAAACGCGTGCGCGCGGTCGGGTGTGTGGGGGATGGCGGCAAAGTCGCGGAAAGGCGCCAGCGCCTCCCAGCAGCGCAGCTTCTCGATAAAGCAACGCACACGGAGCTGTTCCTCCGCGTAGACAGCCCCAATGAGAGAGTTGAGCTCGGTTTCCACGAACCGAATCCGCTCAAACACCGCCGCCGGGATGCTCTCCTGCAGGAGCGTGTTGCCTTCCTTGCGTTGCACGCAGAAGATGTTGCGGGGCTGCAGCGCCTCCTCCATGTCGAAGAAGAGCATCGCCTCATGCTTCAGCCGGAACTTGATGTGCTCCGGGGCGTTGCTCACGTAGTCGAGGATCGCACGGCAGTCTTGAGAAAGTTCTGCGACAGGAGGCAGGTGGCGCCCTGCTGCCGCGGTGGCCGCCGCCCGCTCGCGACGCGCGTTGCAGATCTTGTAGAGGCCAATGTGACTAATGATGCGCAGCAGGTGTTGGTTGGAGGTGCTCTGCTGCAGCAGGCGAGGGAAGAGGGCATCGAACATGCCAAGGACTTCCGTCATCCGCCGCACGCGGTCAGTTGGGTCTGCCGTGGCCGTGTTGTTCGCCTTGGCTGCTGCCGCGCCCTCGCCGAGCTCCAGCGCCCACAGCAAGTCCTCCTCCTGACGCAGCAACGCATGGCAGGCAATCAGAATGTACGTGCCGCACACCTGCGGCCGCAGATTGTAGTTGCCCATCGCCTCTGCGAGCACGCGGAAGTACAAGGGACGAGTGTGAATAAAAGAGATGGCGTAGAGCTCCATGAAGCGACGGACACTGCCCATGTTGTTAATGGAGATGCACTCCTTGATGGTGTAGCTAAAGATCTGCTGCAGCTCGGCTTCCGCCTCCGCCTCCGTTGACCAGATAAAGCGTTGCAGGGCCACAATGAGTTGCCACAGACGCATGCGGATGCGGTGAGGAAAGGAGTTGGGCATGCAGGGCTCGTGGGCGACCTGCGCGTTCTCCACGTTCATGCGGAGCAGCTGCAGCGTCAGGGCCCGCGCACGTGCCGGGTGGCCGTCGCACAGCCGCAGCAGCGTTGCCACCGCGAGCGCGCGGCCGACGGCGGAGAGGCGCACCGTGGGCGGGTACCGCAGCCGCAGCGCGTCCGACCACCACCCCGCAATGAGCGGCTCTGTCGTCGCGAGCGTGCACTCGTTCTCCTCCTCGTCGCGGTTGCTGTTGAAGAGCACGGCGACCTGCAGCAGCACAGGGAGCAGCACTTCGTAGAGCGCCTCCTCTTGTTGCTGCAGCTGCAGGAGCGGCAGCGCGGCGCTGATGGCGACCAGGTACTGCTGGCGGTCCGCCTCGTCCTCCTTGGCGAGGGTATCTAATAAGACCTGCTGTACGAGGTGGGGATGGGTCACCAGCAGGCTCGGCAGGGCGGCGAAGGCGAGCACGAGCACACGTGTCTGCAACTTGGCACCGACATCGCGCACATGCTCAAACATGACACGCACAATGGTGGCAATCGTCTCTTCGTCTTCCACTTCTTCTTCACCTGCAGACGATGCAACAGGAACGAGCGTGTTTCCTTTCCGTGTGACGCAGCCTGTGGAGAGCGCCCAGCAGAGCAGGTCGTACACAGAGGGTGTGGTCGTCGTCCAGCAGCAGTCCACCTCCTCCAGCGCAAAGTCCTTCACCGCGCGAACGCACTGCACGTAGGACTTTTGCATCACTTCGGATGCTTTTTGTTGTTGCTGGAATGTGTAAGTGAGCGACTGGCAGAGAATGTGGAGCGAGCTGTAGAGCCCGCGTGCCTCTTGCGTGAGGATAGTGGGCACGGTGAAACTGGAAAGGCTCACAGGGGGTGTGCGATGCTTGCTCGTCGCAGTGGTCGCACCGCTCTCACCCTCAGCCTCGGCCTCCACCTCCGCCGCGCGTAGTTGTTGCTGTTGCTGCTTCTGCTGCAGCTGTTGCGCGCGTTGCAGCGCGAAGAGGGACATGACATGCTGAATAAGCGCTAACGTGTCGGTCAAGGACAGCCCCAAATCGTAGCTCGACGCCACATCCTCCACCTCGCGTCCCACTGGCAGAGAGAGATCGCGCAGCTCGGGCTCATAAAAGATGAGCCCGCTGAGCTCCGCCTGCAGCAGCCGCGACGCATTCCGCGCAAGAATCATGCGCAAGAAGAAGTGCTGCTCACCTTCCGTCACCGCGCCACGGGGAATAAGGGCGTCCACGAAGCACAGCCGCTCTTGCAGCCGCGCGCGCAGAGGCAAATGCGCTGCCGCCGCCTGAGGGCCAACCTGGCCGACCAACAGCTCCGTCAGCGTGACCACCGCCGCCGTGATAATGTCCCACGACTCCGTGTGCAGCACTGCGAAGAGGTTTTCTTGCTCCTCTGTGGCCGCCAGCAGCTGCTGCTGGCCGCTTGCCAGGAACTGCGCCGCGTGGCCACACACCACCTCCAGCATCTCCGACACAGCAGAAGGAGAGCACGCCTGCTCCAAGCGGGCCACCATGGCAGCGGTGCCAAGCGTGTGGTGCAGCTCCACCAGCATGGCCAGCGTCGTGAGGTAGGCCGTCGGCTGCGCGAGGGGCGAGCGAGCGCGGTAAGAGCTCACAGCCCCCGCGACGAGCTGGCACACCGCACGGGGCACCTGTGCCCACGGTTGTGGCTGCGTGCGGGCGTCCTCGGGCGCGAGCAGCAGCACGCTGCCCAGCAAGAAGAAGTGGCTCTTGATGGCTGCTGTCTGGACGTGGTTCTTCGAATCGTTCGGATGCAGCAACACCATCGTGCGCGCCACAAACGTGTCCAGCTGCAACAGTGCCAGCAGCATGTCCGCCGGCGCCTCGTAGCGCATAGGTACGGAATTCTCCGTGGGCACGGTGCCGAGACGACGCTGCAGCACGCACACCTCCTCGCTCATACGCACGAGGCGGTCGTGACAGAAGCGCACGTCCACATTCGTGCCCACAGGCGCGAAGACACCGACGCCGTCCTGAATGCCAGTCGAGCGGCCGCCGCTCTCGCCGAGGGGGCCGCACAGGCACACGACACGCCAAAAGAGAAGCGCGTTCTTCTCTCGGACTGCTTCCACCTCGGAGGAGAGCGCGCAGGGGTGGAAGACGTGCGGCTGGATGGCAGCGAAGTGCAACAGCGCAGAGAAGAGAATGCCTTGGATGCGAATATCAAGCCAAGAGGGAATGTTCTCTTGCATGGCATCGCGCAAGAAGAGCAGAAGCAGCTGCAGCACACACGTGTTTTCGGTTTCTGTCTCGCCCTCTGCTGCTACTTCTAGCTGGACGCCTTCGTGTAGCAGCATATCCACCGTGCTCTGCGCCCGCGCAGGGAGCTGGCACGCCTCCTTCAGCAGCGCCTCCGCCAGACGATGCAGCACGCGCACAAGCACACCAACGGTGAAGCGCGGCGGCTTCTCTAGCACCGCGCGTAGCATCCGGTAGAGCGCGCTGCGGCGCAGCAACGCTGTCCGCTGGAGTGCGGTCGCATGCACTCCCTCCACCACCAGAATGTGCAGAAAGAGGTCCGTGTAAAAGCGCTCCATCTCCTCTGCGAGCGGGGCCACGGAGGACTGGTGCGGCAGCGCCGGCTCTTCCTTCCCCTCGAAGGCCTTCGTCTCGAGGAAAGTGCTCGTGACGTGCGCACGGTCCATCTCGGTGCACAGGCGCGGGTCGCAGGCAGCGACGAACGCGTCCTCGTACAGCAAGCGAGACGAAAAGGCGCGGAGCACCGCCTGGGGCAGCTGCCAGAGGCGGCGCAGGCCGATCTTGCGGACGCCGAGGTTGGGGTGGCGGATGAGCTTGAGGAAGAGCAGTTCCAGCCAGACGGGATGAAGGCTCGGCAGGCGGGCCGCTTCCGCCGCCAGCCGCGGGTCCGGGTGGTTGCCGCTGCCGATCCCTTGCGCCTTCTCTGTTATCTCAAGCTTCTGCTGCAGCAGTTGGAGAAGCAGGTCGAGCTTGCACATGACGGGTTGGATAATGTGCCAGCCGTACTCTTGCAAGGACTCAAGAATAAGGAAGTAGTAATTCCATAAGGTGCTGCTGCTGTTCTCTGGCTGCTGTGGTTGCTGATGTTGTTTCCCTTTGCGAGGCTCCACCTGGCTCACAGCAGGTTTTGCTGTGTACCACACAAAGTAGGGATGGAACTCGACCACGGGCGGAAAGCCACCCGCGACAGGGGACAGTACCTCTTGCCCCTCCGTCAGGTACACAATGCGTTTGAGCAGGTAGGAGGCGCGCAGCAGCATGGTGGCACGGGCACCGGCATCTTCGCCGTGGGCACCTGCAATGGCCTCTTGAAACGCATCCTTCAACAGCGTCCACAGAAAGGGCGAGTACCGAAAGTCCTCACCACCCTCCACCATCTCTCCATTCTTAAGTTCGCCCTTTTTCAAATTGGGATGGCGGAACAGGAAGTCAAAAAGCGCCGCCAGCAGCACAATCGCCTCGTCCTTCTTATGTGTCAGCGAGGTCAGCAGCTGGTGCAGCAACGGCTCGTAAGACTCGAGAGAGTGGGCGTCTTCGCCGGCGCTGCTCGCCTCACCTTGTGCTGCGAGGCGGATCATGAGGAGCGGAATGAGCAGACGGCGGCAAATGAGTGCGGCGGTTTGCACGTCGCGGACCGTCTCCTCGCGGCTGAGCGCGGCGACACAGTAACGGATGACTCGGTCCTTCAGACGGCGGAGGCCCTCGACTGGAGGAGGTGGTGCAACACGCAGAAAGTTTGCCTTGAGACGATTAACAGCAGCAGGAGCGGAAGTGGTAGTTTTCTTGGAGGTATCTTCTCCTCCAGTAGGCACCAAAGGTCCGGTGATGAGCGCTGCGTCCGTTTTTCCCTTCTTGCTGTTCTTGTCATCTCCGCCCTTCTTGTTGTCTGCCTGCTTGCCTTTCTTGTCCTTCCCACCAGCACCACCACCACCACCACCGCGCTGCTGCGTCTCTTTCTTCTCCGCCTCGGCGAAGAGCTTGTCATAGTGGTAGTGCTCAGGGTTCGTGAGGCCCATGGCGGCGTCACCGTCCCCGCCACCCTGCTGCCACGTGAGCGGGTAGTAAAGATAGCTGAGCGACGTGCACTGCGCGAGCACTTCGACGGCAAAAGACAAAACAAGGGCGGAGCCGCCACCGCCACCGGCGCGCAGTGTCTCGACCGCTGCCGCGGCAATCCGTCCCATCCAGGCTGTCTCCTCTTGCGTCTCCTGCGCCGGCAGGCACAGCGCCACCTGCAGAGTGTACTGGGCCGCCGCGTAGGCAACGGCGTGCTGCAGCTCCGCTGACAGCGCATAGGCCTCAAGGGAGAGCACCCACAGACTCTCTTCCAGCTGCGCTGCCGCGAGGGCGCACCAGGTAGGGGCACCGCCCGGCTGTCGCAGCGCTGTTAGCACGAGGACCAAGGACGTTAGCAGGAGCGCCGGTGTCACCTGTGTCTCTTCACCTACAGCGAGGGAGTGTCCCTCTATGTTGTTGTTGGTGCCGTTGCCGCCCTGTTGCTGTTGTTGCTGTTGTTGGGTCATGCGCACGCAGCGAGACTGAAGACGTTGCAGTGTTGAGACGCACTGGGTCTGCTGCTCCTCCGATCGCAAGGATAGCACGACATCCGCGGCAAGATCGAAGAGCAACGCGTAAGAAGTGCCGCTCTGCCCTGCAGCAGCAGTAGCGGACGCACTATCGCCCTCGGTGGTTGTGGCTCTTTGGTACAGCAGAGAGACTAACAGCTCGAGAGGTAGGTCCATCTTGGAGCACGTGTTACTTTTTGTATTGTTGAATCAAAAACTTTAATCGTAGTATTAATTTGTTGTATTTTTTTTTTTTACTATGTAGTTATTAAAGTACAAGGTGGGGAAGGAAGAGAACATCGTGACGAATAGAAAAGCAATCCTACAAACAACAATCATCGCAGAAGCTATTCATTTGTAGCAAGAAAAAAATGTTGTTGATGTTGGTGTTATTATTTTTGTTGTTTCACAGCGGCAGATGAAAAGTAAATCAAAAAGAAGAAGAATACAAGCTGGTAAATGTGTGTTCAATAGTATTGGGATGGTAGCACAATGTCATCCATAAACGCCAAATCGCCGCCTCCGAACGGACCACCTTTCGCGGAGCCCTTCTGCTGTGGTGCGTGCTTACCTCTCGCTCCACTGTCTGGTCCTCGGCCGGCTGTCAGCCGCGCCGCGAGCTCGAGCATCCACTCCTCCGTACTCGCAGATGCTGCCGCTGTCTCCTTCTCTAGTTCTGCTTCAGCAGTTGGAAGACCATTATGAAGTTGCTGTTGCTGTTGTTCGTACAGCTCCACCTCTTCCACTAGCAGTAGCTCCTTTCCTGGCTGCGTCACCAGGAGTGTCTCAATCCCTCCTCCTGTCCCTTCTCGATGCGTTCCCTCTTCGCCTTCAGCACCAACCAAATGTGTAGCTGCAGAGGGGAGATGAAGTACAAACGGAATCTTTGGTGGCACCGCTGTGATGTTACGCACATCGTCATGACTGCTGCTGCTGCTGCTGCTCTCCTCATCGCTGCTATCCATCGCTTGCGGGGGTGGAGCTACGTCATCTTGTGCGATGGGCTCATCGCTACAGCAGGAAGCAGAGGAGCTAGAAGAGCTGGAAGAAGAAGAAGAGGAACAATAAAACATAGTATCTTGCCCCTCCACTCCTTGGGCTATGATGGTAGTGGTGTGTTTGGTGTGTGAAGGACGACGACGTAGCGCCGGTGTTGCCTCCACACTGAGGCAGACGAATCCCATTTCTTTGGCCGCGGCCTCATCCGCCTCTGCCGTGAGTTCCCACCGGGACATGTGGTGAGAGAAAAAGGTAACTTTCTACTATAAAGAGGGAAAGGCTCATAAAGAAAGGGAAAAGAAAGGGGGCATTTTTTTTTTAAAAAAAAAAAAAAGACATGTGCGCATATGTGATTCTTTGAGGAAAAAAAGTGCAAGTTGCTACCAATCGCAATGGAATAAGATTAAACATGGTTTGTGGGTATGTGCGTTTATTATTTATAGTAGATCTGTAATCATTAACACGCCGTAATTAAGTTAAGTTTATACGCAAAAAGAAAAAGAAGAGGAAACACAACGAAGTCGCACTGATCTTTCTTTTAATCATCCAGGACATCCTTCACAAGTCGCCATCCCCACGGGTTCTCCGGGCAGGGGTACGGCGGCACCAGTGCCTCGCCGTTGCGGCGCCGCGCCGCATCGTCGGCCGCGTGCTGCAGTGCCTGCTGCACCGCGCGAGCGCCCGTCCCCCAGAAGAGCAGCGGCTTGTCCGGGATGGTACCGCGCTGGAAGAACAGACTCGGCGCGTAGCCGTTCGCTTTCGGGTTGGCCGCCTTGCGCGCGGCGCTGTTGTGCTGCAGAAACGGGTTCCCTTTCTCCTTTTCCTCCTCCGCGCGGATCTCCTTCCAGGCCTGCGCGTCGGCCGCTGACACGTAGGACATGCCTTCGGGCACCGGCAGCAGCGGCGGCCGCTCCGCCTCTTCCATCGCCTCCAGCCACGTCAGCTCCGACTGGACGTCCTTCTCGAGGATGTTGAGCAGCCGGGAGCCGACCTCGCGCTTCTGCTCCTCCAGCTGCTGATGCAGCGCCTGGGCCGCCGTGGGCTCCCCGCTCGCGGCACCGCGCACGGCGTGGAGCACCTGCTCCACCTTGGCCTGCTTCTCGCTTGCGCGCCGCTGAGAGCGTGCGCGCTGGACGACGCGAACGGCAATGTCGCGAATCTTCTCGAAGAGAGCCGCCGCCTCCTCGTCGTGGAAGATGTTGAGAGCCGAGGCAGGCGGTGGCGGGGCCGTGAGAGACTCCTCTCCCGCAGAGGAGGAAGAGGAGGATGGCTGCGGGGTCAGCGTCTCCAGCACAGCGGCGCGGCGTTCCAGCAGCTTGGCGTACAGCTCACGGCATTGCACCGCCTCAGGCGTGTCCTCCACCCCTTCGAACAGCTTCGCATTCTCGCGCGCCTTCTCGATCTGCCGCTCCACCTGCAAGTAGGCCAAGTAGCGCAGCCGCTTCTCGTGGATGGTCTTGAGCCGCTCGTCGTCCGGGCGCATGAACATCTTCTCCACCAGGCGCACCGCCTTCTCCTCCGCCTGCTGCGCGGCGGCACTGCTCGCGGCGATGGCGGCCGTATGGCTGTCCTCAGAGAGCGTCTCCTGCAGCTGCGCGGCGGCCGCCTTGTCTGCTTCCTCCTGCTGATTTTCCTCCTTCTGTTGAAGCTCCTTGCGTAGGGCGAGCGCCTCGAGGTCGGCCTTGCGTATTTCCTCCAGTCGCTTGTACTCGGGTGTGTGCTGCAGCGGCACGAGGATCGCCTGCTCGTACCACCGCCGCGCCCACTCCACGGGCGGCACCGCGTCCTTGGCGGCCATGTACTGCACGACATCGAGCGTGCTCAGACGGTTGGCGTCTACCGAGTAGAGGCTGCGAAGGCTGTCGAGGTAGGCGTCCAAGTTCTCGTCCTGCGCTGTGTGCGTGAAGCCTTTGCCGAGCGTGAGGCGCGCGAACACCTCGCAGAACTGCATAAACTCCTCCTGCGCGTTCATCTCCTTCAACATGCTGTCCACCACGTCCACATCCACGCCGATGGCCTCGCTGATGGATTGTTTGAGCTGCGCGCGTTTGGCTTGGCGGCGCGACCGTGTGAGAGGGGTCTTGGTGTCAGGATGTGCCTCTGCTTCGGTTGCGGGAGCAGGAAAAGAGGAAGAGGCGCCCTTCTTCTTCTGTGCCACCGCCTCACGCAACCGCTGCAGCTCGGTCAGCTGCTGCTGCCGCTCCTCCATCGCGATCTGTCGCAGACGCTCCTCGGAGTACTTGAACATGTTCGCGAGGTGCCGCTGCGTCTCCACGTTGAGCTCCGCCGTCAGGTGGGCGAGCTGGCGCCGCTCCGCCTCGGTGCTCGTGCCCTCGCGCCGCTTGCGCATGTAGTCCGCGAAGACCTGCTTCACATGCAGCATCGCGTTCTCGAGCTCCACCACGTTGGCCGGGTCGAACAGCGAGGCCTCGCCGCTGTCATACAGCGCCTGCGAGACCCCGAGCGTGTGCTGCGTGTCCTTCAGCTGGAAGGGGAGGCCCATCTTGAGGCGCTGGTAGCTGTCCTGCACGGTCGTGTTGGGGTCGAGCTCGCGCGGGTCCATCATGCTCGTCTCGAAGTAGCGCCGGCGCTGCTGCTCACTCGCCTCCGTCGGCCGCTCCCGCAGCAGCCCCGCCATGTACTTGGTGAAGGCGTGCTTGTCCTCCATCGGCACGCTCTCCCACTCCGCGTCGGTCATCGCCTTGGCGCGCTCCGCCACGTCTTTGCCTACCAGGTGCACGTGGTGGGCGCGGCGCTGGCGGGGGCTCTTCTTCTTCCCGCCACCGCCACCACCACGGCGCACACGGCCGGCGGGGACGCCGCTGCTGCTGCCGCCAATATCTGCAAAGAGCGCCTGCGCCTCTAGCTGCTGCTGCTGGTGCTCGCCCATCGCGCGCGCCTGGCGGAGCTTGGCCCGCTGACTACGGGGGTTGAGGAGGGAGCTGCCAGGGTTGGGCATGGTGCCTCGCCCATCAGCGGCGAGGAGCAGAAGAGCACGTCGCATTGGAAAGAAAAAAAAAAAAAAGAACACAACTATCCTATAGTATCACTAACAAACCAAAAAAGGAGGAGAAAGAGCATACAAATACACATTTTCATGTGCACATCAACATATCCATGGTTGATGATGGTTGCAGTAAAGTACACATTCCCTTTGATAAGAAGGGATAACGGAACATTTTGCTTCTTTTTTTTTTTTGTTTTTTTTTTGGGTTTAGGGGAAAATAATAGAAATAAGAAAAAAAATAATTACGGTTTTCTCATGAACACTGAAAAGTGAAACGGTGCAAAAGTGATCTTCACCAGAAAAGCACCTAAGCACGCATATTCACTTTTATCGTCGCCGTTCTGAAATGTCCCGCATCCATTTTTATTTTTTTCGAAAGGGAAAGAAATAAAAAAATAGATGTCAAAAACACTTTAGAAGCGAAGGCGCTGGAAGAGCCACGCGTTGCTACCGGAGTTGTAGCGAGCCTGGAACAGCTTCTTCACGAGGCGGCGGGACTGGGACTTCTTGGACGCGTCAGACACGTCGATCTTGCCGCGCAGCTCCTTGGACAGGTCCACGTTGTAGCGGGTCGGCAGGAAGTGCTTGTGGTTCACCACGCGCAGGAACACGCCAACCTGGGAGCGGCGCGCAATCGTCTGGCGCGTCATGCCGCGCGTCACCTTCTTGGGGTACTTCTTCACGCCGGCGATCAACGCGTGGCCGTACGGGCGCTCCTTGCTAGACTCGTCCGTGTTCTGCACGATCACGGCCTTGCGGCCAGCGTAGCGGCCAGAGGTCACGATCACAACCTTACCGGGCTTGAGGAACTTGGGCATGTCGATTAGAGAAAACTATACATAAAAAAAAAAAAATAATAAAGAGAAGTAGAAGGTACGGAGAGAGAAGAGAGAAGACGTGTGTGC
>AUXN01000253.1:0-15218 GCA_000482125.1 Strigomonas galati
CTACCAAAGTCCACGCTACGAACTAGACTTTTTTTTTTTAGTTTTATTTATATATATAGTTGTAATTACTTCTTTTGCTTGTGATCAACATCAGCCGCCCCTTCATCCGCTACCTCCGCCGTGCTAGCTTCCAGCTCTAGCGCCTCCAGTTCTGCCTGCAGACGCGCAATCTCGTCATCCACGAGCTCCTCCGAGTCCTCTCCCTCCTTGGCGGCCACGCTGCCGTCCTTCTGGGCTGCAGCGGCACCACCGGCCGGTGCCGACCGCGTCTTATTCAGCTCTACGTTCTCTTCTAAAGGATAGTACAGGTTGTCTAGCGACGACAGCTTGTACCACGTCTGCTCGCCCGTCAAGTACTTGCGGCAGTTCTCGTCGATGTGCCAGAAGCCCAGCTGCGGCGCCTTCTCCAGCGCGTACTGCGCACAGTCCTTGCGGTCGACCCGCATGCACGCCTCTACGAAAATGAGGAACGTATCGGTGTCGAAGCGTATGTTGTTCACGTTGCGGCACGTGTTGAGCAGCTGGCAGGCGTAGCTAAGGTCCAGCGGGCGCTCCACCAGGTCGAAGGCCGTGTGCAGGTCGTCGGCCGTCGGGCGCTCCGTTCCTTGGAAGGAGTGGAACCGCTTGTGCCACTCCAACACGTACTTCTCCAGCGGCGTCTCGGCGCCGTCGAGGCGCGCCTTGCGCAGCAGGTGGCGCTTCTTGGTCAGCCACGCGGGCTGGTGCGCCATGCACTTGGGCCGCACGTACGGGCGGTCGAGCCCGCCAAGCCATGCCTGGTACATCATCTCCGTGCGCTGATGGTCGGGCTGCTGGATGACAGTGTAGATCTTCCAGTTGTCCGCGTCCTTGAGGAACAGCATCCAGTACGGGCGCCTGTACCGCAGCGAGGCTAAGAGCGCGTGGTTCGTTCGAAGCATGAGAGAGCAATAGAGTCCTATACGCGCTGCGCAATACTTACTAAGAAAAAAAAATTACCTTTTTTAAGAGTACAGAAAACAGAGATAAAAAAGAGGAAACAAAAATGAAAAAGAGTTCCACAGAAAGACGCACATGCACATGTAGGAAAACGTTTGAATGAAAAACAGGTCAAGACACGGAAAAAACAAGTGAAATTAATGGTGGTGAAGGGAGCACAGAGAAAAAGCACATACGCACACACAAGTAACGAATAATATGTAACAACAAGAACAAAAAATATACCAGGGAAAGAGAAGAGCCACATTCCAAAATTCTCTCTTCCTTACTCACCTCTTCTCGAAGGCTGCCTCCATCTCTTCTAGTAGACGATTTTGCGCTTCTTCTACTTCCGCAAAGTACCGGTCGAACGCCTTCTCGACTCCAGTCCGTGCGGCGCGGCGGTCCGTCGCCAGATACCTTCTCGGAGAGCTGCTCGGCGAAAGAGATAAAGAGGCTGTGGACCTCAGCGGAGTGCTCTGCTCGACGGGGTCTTTCTTTGCGCGCTCCTCTTGAGGAGCTGGAGAGCCGATAGCATCGTTTGTTTCGGGCGGGGAAGGGATCACCGTGGCCACTACAGCTGCTACGACCGTCGTTGTTGTCGTTGTTGTCGTCGTCGTTGCTTCTGCAGCTGCTGGGGCCTCCTCCTCCTGACTCTCGGCAGCGGGCACCTCTACCTCTTGCTGTTGGCGCAAAAAGGCGAGATACTGCCCATAGGCATTGAGAAGCTCATTTTCCGTTAGGACCGGGTTGGCGCCTTGGTCACCTTGGTGGATCTCGTGGTGAAGCGGCGGCGCTGCCGGATCCTGCGGCTGTGGCTGTGGCGGCGGTGGAGCCGGGCCGGGAGCCGCTGCGGGTGCTGCTTCCGGCTGTGGTGCCTGCTGTTCTGCTGCTGGCTTCTGGAGCACGTCAGCGCGACAGTACGGACACGTCCCACGCGTCTCGAACCAGTGGCGCAGACAGTCGTTGTGGTACACGTGCCCGCACCGCAGCACCTTGCAGTGCTGGCTCAGCTCCATCTGATCGTAGCAAATAGTGCAGACAGGGTCACGCGCGAGGTCCTCCTCGCTCGCGTCGGAGAGAGACTTCACCCGCCGCGCGAGAATCAGGTAGCGGTAGAGCGCAGTCACATTGGTCCACAGCCCCACCACATGCCTGGAGATGGCGTGGAACAGAAGGCCAGGTGCATTCCCTGTATCGGTCCATACATGGAGAAAGCAGCCAATGACAATAAGGGGCTCGGTGATTTCGAAAAACTTCTCCACAAAGAAAAAGAGGGACGTCCGGTCGTCTACGAGCTGGTGGTAGAGCAGCTTGAACGCCTGCCGGACGTCGCTCATTGAGAGCTGAATGTACATGATCGCCAAATAATAGTAGAGCAGTTTTTTGGGTTCCTCTTGGTGAGACGCACTGTAGAAGCTATGCACGGTAGCGCAATAGTTCACACACATCGCAATGAAGAGGAACAGAGCCAGCCTGCCCACCTTCCTGGCGCGATCCGAGCCGGCAGGGAGCGTCGATATGGTCACAAGGCGCTCGTTGGAGAGACAGTGGAGGAGACGAAGCACGAAGGTGGTCATGATGGAGAGGAGAAACAAGGGGCCAAGCACAAGATTGCTCATCAAGCACACAATCACACACTCCGCCAGGAGAAAAGGCGTATTCGCCTTCAGCGCTACAAGCTCGGCGGCGTACAACTTGCCAAAGAAGATAGTTTGCACCAGCTTCCACAACAGACAATGCGACGCGATCACCCAATTCACCACCATGATCAGAAAGAAGGAGGAGTTTGTGAGTGCTGTCACGGTCTCGAACACACCGCCATAGGCGCTCGCATAATCGTAAATGAACAGAAGGCAAATGATGTAGCTGACTGCAATATATGCGGTGAGATTTTTAAAGGAACTAAGATTAACCATTGATATGCGCTAAAAAAAAAAAATTCAATGAAAGCTAGGCAAGCACACACACACACACACACACAATGGTGGAATAATAATAATATTTTAAGAAACGTATTTTATCGTTTAGATGCACTACATAAAGAAAAGGAAGAAAAAAAATAGAAAGAGAGAGAAGAGTTGAGATGGAGTGGAGAGAGAGAGAGAAGAAAAAAAAATGATAGTGAATACTAGCAGTTTAAAAAAGAGTTAGTGTTTGTTTGTTTGTTTGTTTGGGCGTTTTTCATAGTTATTCAAGTTTTTTTTTTTTTCTGTAGTAGTTGTTGGTGTTTTATGATTGTAGAAATTTCATTAGTTTCAGTACACTGAGCCGCTGCACTTGCTCCTTTTCACCCAACGTGCTTAGTCGCTTCGCCTCCTCCGTGACACAGGCAGGGAGGCCGGCCAGCTGCGCGACCTCCACACCAAAACTGGACGGCGTGATCCCACGGCATGGCTGATAGGTGAAGACCAGCTTTTTCCCCTTCTTCCCATCCTCCCCGCTCGTCTCTTGCTCCTCGAAGCCCATATAGTAGCAGGCAACACGGTCGTCCGTGCGGTGGGCGTAGGGCTCGCAGATATAGCTGTAGTGCGTGACAAATATGACGGTGGCCTGCACGTGGAGGAGGTATTCTAGCGTGGCGGCCGCGACCGCCGCACCGTCAAAGCTGCTCGTGCCGCGGCCGAGCTCATCCATG
Organism: Strigomonas galati; assembly: GCA_000482125.1. Lineage (NCBI taxonomy): Eukaryota > Euglenozoa > Kinetoplastea > Trypanosomatida > Trypanosomatidae > Strigomonas > Strigomonas galati. The sequence continues at coordinate 3,596 of AUXN01000253.1, forward strand.
AGCACTAGGGCGGTCGAGAGCCCCTCCGCCCGCAAAATCCGGTTCGTCTCGTCCATCTCGGTGAGAAAGGTGGAGGAGCCCTCCAAGATGGAGTCGCTCGCGCCCATGCGGCAATATACGCCCGAGAAAACAGGCAGCTGCGCGGAGACGGCCGGCACGTAGCACCCCATCTGCGCCATGACGGCCAGCAGCCCAATCATGCGCATGAAGGCGGACTTGCCGCCCATATTGGGCCCCGTCAGCAGCCACGTCCCGCCGGCAGCCATCTGCACATCGCAGCCGACGTAGCCACCAGGGAGGAGCTTGTCCAGCACAGGGTGCCGCGCGCCCTTGAGGGACACCACGGACGCCTCGCTGCTACCTGCAGCGGTCATGATGGGCCGCACATAGCCGGCGCCGCCAGAGGTGATGCTGAGGCTGCGGAGGGCGTCGAGGGTGGCCACGGCGTCGATCAGACCACCGAGCGCCTCCTTCACGGCGAAGTTGGTCGCGAGCTCGTGCTGCTTTTGCTCCCATTCCTCGTTCGCTCCTGCCACGAGACGCTCCCGTGCCGCGCAGAGCGCTGTGTTTTGCTCCATGATGACCGGCGTGTGGTAGCGCACGTTCGTTTTGGTGCGCGTGAGCACCAGCCAGTCCGGCTCCACTTTGCCCGTCTTGGAGGACGGGATGTCGAGCAGAAAGGGCGTGCCGCTGATCGTGCGGTACTCCAAACCAGGCAACTGCAGGACCCGTTTCACTCGCTCCAGCTCGTCGTCCAGGGCGGACAGGGCGCCGTCCCGCGCCTTCATGAGGTCCTGCAGTCGCTGCGGCACTGCCATGCCCTTTTCAGTGAAGAAATCCAAAGGATTCGTGGTAGTTGAATTCAGCTCTGCCGCGTGGGTGTGCAAGAACTGTTCAATGACGGAGGAAGAGCAGAGCGACAACTGCTTCTCCAAAAGAGGAGGCAGCGGTGCCGTGGCACTTTCCTTGGCCTCCTTCGCCAAGAGGCACACGCTCCGCGCCATCCGTAGCACACGGATGTACTCCAGGACGCCGCACCGCTTGGCGTACAGTTTCCCCATGGTGGCCTCCACGTCACCCACCTTGCTGCACTCGCGCAGCAGCTCCTCCACACAGCCGCCGTCGCCACCGCGCAGGAGGAAGCCCACGACATTTTGGCGATCGAGGACATCCTGCAACGTGCCGAGAGGGGCGGCCAGCCACGCCCGCAGCCGGCGCGCCCCGCACACAGTGGTGCTGTGATCCAGCAAGTGCAAGACCGACCCTTTGGCGCCGGCGCTGCTGCCCAGTAAATCCAGCGCGCGGAGTGTGGTACCAGGAAGACGCACAATGCGGCTGGCCGAGGGTGCCTCCGTCGGTGCAGCTGCTGCAGCAGCGTGCGTGCTGCCGTCGCTGCTGTTGCCGCTGTCACCGCCGCAGAGCTGGGCGTAGACGTGACCCAATTTGAAAGGCTCCAAGTAGGACTCGATCATGGCGTCGAGCGAGTGGGCAGCACGAGCTGGGCTAAAGAGGGTTACGCAGACCGTCTTGCCGTCTTCCTCCCCGTTCGGGGTAGGCCCGAAGTGAAGGGGCAGGATGTGGTACAGCACGTGCACGTAGTCCTCGTCCAACACTGCCAGTGGGGTTTTACTATTTTTGACTTTGGAAGTGAGCAAGATGAGCTCGACAATGTCGTGATGGCGGATGACATCCTCTAGCTCGAGTGCGGTGCGGATGTGGAAGACGTGCCGCTGCAAGAGCACAAAACTGACCAAAATAATATCCATCTCGGTGGGCGAGGTCGGGTGCATAAAACAGAGGAAGAGATCGGAGGACTCCATCTCGTGTGCTGCGGTTGCCACCATCGCCATGGGGGCTTCTTCACCCTCTTCTTCCTCCTCTGCGCCTTCCGCCGGCTTCACGCCACCACCACCACTATTACCTGTATCACCGCTGTTGCCAATCGTTTTGACGTGCTCGCTAGGGAGCAGCGTGCCGCGGCTGTACACTTGAGAGACGGTGCGCTTGAAGATGCCGCTCTTCCCCTCGACGGCTCGTACAGCCGCAGATTCTTGGTCGGCGAAGGCAACGTGATAGCCCATGGACACGAGCCGGTGCACGTACAAATCCACCCGCGTGTAGGGGAAGCTACTGTACACAAACGGCTGACCAGGGATGCACATGATGCCGCAGCGGCGGCTCACGGCCTGACTGTCGCGGCCGTAGATCTTCACACGGTAGCCGCAGGCCACCATGAGGACGGTGGAGGGAGGCAGCATCTCCTTCAGCTCCACCACCTGCCGCTCGAGGGGAGTAAGGGAGGCGCCCTCCACCTCGTCGGTGCGGGCAGGGCGGCCGCATATCAGCTCGATGGCGTGCCGCACTTCAGCTGCGTCGTCACGGCCGCGTTTCGTCATGCTTATCTATGTGTCGGTGTTGTTTTCTAACGTTATCAAGTGCTTTTATCTCTATGACTGTATGCTTGTATTTATGTGTGTATGTGTACCTGTATCTTGTATACAAGAAAATTGAAAAATAAAGAGCGAGAGGAGGAGAGGGAATCAAAAATAACAGTAGCATGTGATCATCCGTAGTGATGCTACATTTTCTCAAAATGCCCACTCATAAAAACGGTCTGTTTCACAAACATCAAGAGAGAGAGAAAGTAAATATTTTTGTATTCGTTTAAAATGTTTAGTGAGCCTATTACAATTTAAAAATATTACCGTTTTCCGTGCGTACGCGCAAAATAAGAGAGAGTGAGTGAGAGAGAGAGAGAGAGTCGGTTTCAGATTACGCCGCTTCCTTCTCGTTCTTCTTCTTGCTGGCCTTCTTGCTCACGCGGTTGTTCTCCACCGGGGCGGCCTTCTCCTTGTCCTCGCGCAGACCCAGCACACGGTTCATGACCAGGTGACCCGGGGTGGAGTCCAGGTCCACTACAAAGTAGCCGAAGCGCTCAGCCTGCACGGACTCAAACGGCTTCAGCGCGTCGACGCTCTTCTCCGCGTAACCTTGCACGATCGTCTCGCTTTTTTCGTCGATGAACTGGAGGAACTCGGGGTCGATGGCGGCGCGGTCGTCCTTGAGCAGGGCGGTGTACAGACGGAACTCCACGGGCACGCTGTCCGCCTCGGACACCCACGTGATGTTCGTCTTGGGCTTCGCCGTGCGCTCAAAGTCGATGTCGACGTGGATGAGGAACGGGCGGCCGTCCTTGTCGGCCTCGAAGCTCTTGCACACGATGTTGCCGCTGTACTTGAGGCCCACCACACGGGGGCCGGGGGCGAGGCCGTAGAACTTGGGGTTGTTGTCCTCCGTCTGGAAGTCGCTGCGGTCCACGTAGAAGATGTTGGTGAACTTCACCTTGCGGGAGCCGAGCTCCGGGTAGCGCGGGTGGTTCGGGCACTCCACCTCCTTCTCGCCCTGCCAGTTGTCGACGACCACCTTGATCGGGTCCGGGATAAGCATGCGACGCTGGCAGCGCTCGTCTAGGTCCTCACGCAGCGTGTTCTCTAGCATCGCGTTCTGGATCACGTTCATGGAGCGGGTGATGCCGATGAGCTCGCAGAACTTGTTGATCGCCTGCGGGGTGTAGCCGCGGCGCCGCATGCCAGCGAGCGTCATGAGGCGCGGGTCGTCGAACCCGCGGACGATGCCCTTCTTTACCAGCACGTTGATCTTGCGCTTGGAGAGGAGGGTGCCAGTGACGTTCAGGCGGCTGAACTCCCACACGTGCGGGCGGTAGAGGTTCAGCTGCTCGAGCAGCCAGAAGTAGCTCTCGCGGCGCGTCTCGAACTCCAGCGTGCACAGACTATAATCCACGTCCTCCAGCGTGTCGATAAGGCAGTGCGTGAAGTCGTAGCTGGGGTAGATGCACCACTTGTCCTTGATGTGGGGGTGCGCCACGTACTTGACGCGGTACGCGATGAAGTCGCGCATGTTCGGGTTGTCGTGCTGCATGTCCGCCTTCACGCGCAGCGTCGCCTCGCCCTCCGCGTAGCGGCCCTGGCGCATGTAGTCGAACAGGCGCAGGTTCTCCTCCACCGGACGGTTGCGCCACGGGCTGTCTTCGCGCTGCTCGCGCTGCTTCTTGAGCTCCTCGGACGTGCTGTGGTCCACGTACGCCTTCCCGTCCTTGATCAGCTGAATCGCAAACTCGTACAGCTTGTCAAAGTAGTCGGAGGAGAAGGTGATCCAGTCCGGCTTCCATCCCATCCACTCCACCATCTCTAGAATGGCGTCAATGTAGACCTGCTCCTCCGCCTCGGGGTTCGTGTCGTCGTAGCGCAGATAGCACTTGCCGTCGTGCGCGCGGGCGCTCCCGAAGTTGAGGTTCATGCTCTTCGCGTGGCCAATGTGAAGGAAACCATTGGGCTCCGGCGGGAAGCGGAAGTACGGGTGGCCACCCGTCCGCTTGACGTGCGCCTCGAGCAACTCGGGGGTGTTGGTGCAGCCGGGGACGGGGCGTCCGGACTGCAGAACCTTCAGGTCCCGCTTCGTGTCAGCGACAGCATCCACAACAGCAGCTCCAGCAACGGCGGTCATTTTCTTTGCGTGCAAAAGGAGGCTTCGAAACGTTTTTAGGTAGTTTTCTTTTTTTTTTTTTTTTTTTGATGGGGGTACGTGTATTTGCGTATCTCACACAGGAGAATGGGTGACGTTAACTTTAATTACAACAAGTAAATAATAATAATAATAATAATAATAATAGAGAACGGAGAAGAAAGAGAGAGAGGGGGGGAAAGAAAGTGCTATTCTTTTATTATACATTCCGATGTCTTTCTTGCTTAGATGAAATATATAAGTACTGTATTCTGCAACAACTATAAAAACAAAAACAAAAAGAGATAGTGGTGAAAGTTTAATGAATGCAATCCGTCTGTCTATATATCAAAAAGGAGTTCATCTGATTAAACCAAAGGAAACGTTTGCTTTTTTTTTTTCTTCTTCTTCTTCTTTAACTTGTTGTACTCTTTCTATTTCGCTTTATTGTTTATTAGCATACACCTAAACTATCTTTTTCATTGTTTCAAAGGAAACAAACAAACTAACAATAAGGCAAGGAACTTTAAAAAGACCACCAATCGGTGAAAAAAAAAAAAAAGTGTTTCACTTCAAGCCATTTACTCCGGCATCATTAAGTGGTAATTTTGTTTTGTTCTCCGTCTATTTTTCTATGAGGTTGGGAGAAAGAGAGAGAGAATAAGGACGAAATTCATTGAGAAAAAAAAAAAAAAACATTTATTTATAATAATAAAATAATAAAACAATAAAATCACTTTATGTTAATTTATGATTTTGATCTTTTTCTTTGTTTTTATCTGTCGTCAGTCTCTATAGGATATATATGTGTTTCATCTTTTTCTGTTATTCTTATTCAGCGTCGTCCACCTTCGGCGCGAGGTAGTAGCGCAGGTAACCGACGTTGTCTATGCCAAACTCTACCATGCACGGGCTGTCCTTGGCGAACTTGAGCGTCACACGGTCGCTCAGTGTGGAGCCCTTCGCGAAGATGCTCATGAAGCGGAGCGCGAACGAGAGCGTGATGGGCTCCTCCATGGACACCTCGACGCCGATGGAGGGCTGCTCCGTCTTAAGCTTGCGGGTGGCCGGCTCGCCGTCGTCCTCCACGTTCTCCGCCTTCACCTCCGCCTTTACCTCGGACTTGACGCTGCGGTCGGACACACCGGAGGCCTGCAGGAAGGTGTAGCCCTGGCCAATGTCGCCGGAGGAGCTGAACTTGACGCCCTCCTTGCTAATGGCAATGGTCACCGTGTCGCCGAAGACGGACATATCGCGCACAATCTTGGCGAACTCGGCGGAGCTGAGCGTCACGGTGCTGCGGTAGTCCATCTCGGGGATGCCCATCGACTCGGCCTCGATCTCGAGCAGCTTCAGCTGGTACTCTCCCTTGCGGTTCTTCTCGCCGTTCTCGGAGGTGAGAATGACGACATCGGAGTCCTCGTCGTGGCGCAGGGTCAGGCTGTCGGTGTTCTCTACCACCTTCAGGATCTTGGAAAGGGACACGAGGTTCAGGCCGAGGATGCTGTTGCGCTCGCACTGGTACTTCACGAAGCAGTCATCGCGGAGCAGCATGTGCACGAGCGCGACGTGGCTAGTGTCCATCGCCTGGATGGACAGACCGCCAGGGTTGCAGTCAAAGTTGGCCTCGTTCACGAGACCGTTGATGCAGTCGACCAGGCGCTTCCACAGACTTGCAGACTGAACTTGAGCTTCGAGCATGATGCGTGTGTGTAGTGGGGTGTGATGGGGAGTATTTATTATATATGTGTTTATGAAAAAGTGGTAGAGATACTATGTGGTTCGTAGGAGAGGAGCGAGGGAAAGAGAAGATAGACAAAGCAAGGTAAGCACCAACGAATGGCACTAGTGATATACGCATGAATACATAAAAGCGAGATAATTAAAGTAAGACATTTTTCCTTTTCTTTTTTTTAAATACAACCTGTTTAAAACTTTTTTTTTTTTGAAGGTAATGATAATTAGTTTTCAACAAAGAAGTAAATATTTATTCTTTTTTGATTATCAAACCGCCAGGGTCCTCCCGCACCGTGAGCGGGCAAATGTTCATGCCCTTGTAGTTCTCCCAGAAATCTTCGACCGCGGTGCAGTTGGCGTCGCCGAGCACGAGCGCAAACACGGCGTCGTACCCACCAGCACCCGGGCACCCCACCGCGAACACGCCTGGTAGCTCCGCCGTGTCGTTGAGCAGCCCCGTCAGCTCCTCCGGTTCTACCTTGACTCCTGCTGCGACACCCAGCTCGCGCAGGTACGTCCTGCTGCGGGAGGCGCACTGCGCCGCCTCCACGAAGAGACGCTCCGCATCGTCGTGCGTGGGAGCATCGGGCAGGTTCTTGACCGCGGACAGCTTCTGCACCGCCGCCTCGTGCGCCTCGGTGTGCTGCTTCGAGTGGTGGATGAGCGCCCGCAGCGCCTCGATGTACTTCTCGTTGTTCTCGCGCAGCTTGCTCCAGAGGTTGTCCGGGTTGCCTGCGTTCGCCTTCTGCCAGGCCATGATCTTCGCCACCATGCCGGGCGTGCTGGAGCCGCCCTGGTGCACGTCGCCGAGCACCAGCTTGATGCCGCGCGGCAGGTGAAAGTGCACGTTCTCCACCCACGGCTCCTTCATGTCCACGCAGGTGGCCAGCTCCGCCACCGAGACGCTCTGCGGCGACTCGGCGCCCTTCACCATGATCTCCACCTTCTCCGCCGGGAAGCGGCGGTAGGCGCAGGTGCCGTAGACGGCCGTGAACACGTCAAAGCCGCTCCCTATCTTGCCTTGCGCCACGCTGTGCGCCACCTGCGCAATGCGGTGGATAAACTCCTTGTCGGTGTGCTTCTGCACAAAGAAGGAATAAATGCAGGCCACGACGCTCGTGGTCATGGCGGCGGAGGAGCCCAGGCCCGTCTTGGACACCTCGCCCACCAACGGGATGTGCTTGGGCAGCTGCCGCAGGTTGGCCGTGTTGACGGGCAAGTGCTTGCTCTCGAGATAGTTGCGCTGACTGTAAAAGTCGTTGTCGGCCAACAGCTCCAGCGAGACATTGTGCGCGATGGTGGCGCCAGCGGAGCAAGCGGCGGCGATGCCGTACAGAGCGGCGTAGTACAGGAAGGGCGACGACGGGCCCTCCTTTTGCGTGATGTGCACCTCCGTTCCGTTGGCCGTGCACTCGAACACAAACTTCTTGCCGAACTGAGGAGAGATGACCGTCAGCTCGGAGGTGCCGCTGGTGGACGGGGAGCTGCTCACGACGCGTGTGGTGAAGCGTGCGTTGACGCCTATGGAAATGCCTACATTGGGGGCCTGTACAATCAAGTAGCCGCCCAATATGAGAACCTTGCCGGGTGCAGACGCTTCCATTGAGTAATGAATATAACGATTTTTGTTTTGTAGTGCTTTTTCTTTGCTACTCTGTTAAAATAATGTGAAAGAAAACGAGAGGGGAAAAAATTAGAATACTGTGGCCTAATGGGAATTGATGAGCCTTTCATATTTTTTTGCGCATTGCTTCTCCCAATGAATCTAATTCTTTACTTGTGCACATGCAGCAGGATCTGCAATAACAACAACGACTACATTTACTTTACTGCTTTCAGAGAAAATGCAACGCAAGCTAAATTAAATGCACAACATACAAAATAAAATAAAGTGTGTTTTTTTACTTATAAACAAACATTGTAACTTGATAAATATGAGCGCACGCACCTATTACTTGGCCGTCGCCTCTGGCCCTAATGCCTTCATGAGCTCCGGGTCCACATTAACGTTGCGCTTCTGGCGACGCGCTTTAGCAAGTTCCTCCGGGGACGGAGGCTCCTTCATCTCCACGGCATCACCCGCTTCCGTGACGGCACCAGCCTGCACATTCGTCTGATGCAGACGGTGCAGGTAATACATGGCACACATTGTGAAGGTGCCGAGGCAAAAGAAAAATACGATAAAAAAGACATAGGCGCTTCGGCTTTTGCAGCACCACTTGGAGCAGTCAGAAATAGAGGCATCCAGCACCTTACACATTTGGTTGGCCAGACAAGGGTCGCGGGCGCATTCTGAACGCACAGAGTCGAACCCACCGCATTTTACTTGGCACGACATGCTTCAAACTCTATGTATGTATTTACTTTAAAATGTACAGTTAATAATAAGAGTAATAATAAAAGCGCGTGGAGAGAGGAGAGGAATCGTGGAAAACACAGTAATACAGACATTCAAAATGAAAGAGTAGTACACAAAAGAAGGAAGGGGAGCTCCTTTCATTTTGCTTTATATATGCTTTATACGGCATTTTTATTTTTTGTTGTTTTGCTTCTTATATATTTTAATTTCTGTCACCTTTTAACAATTGATATTTTCGACAATTTTTTTTTTCCAAATGTTTATTGATTTATATTTATTTCGGCTAATAATTAAATACAAAAGAAAAGAATGAAAACAGTGTGTCAGCATAAAAAACTGACAAAAAAAAAGAGGAATAATCCAAAGAAGTACACTTTAAATCATTCTAAAGCTTACAGCAAGCGCTCAATCTCCAGCTTCACCGCCTGCACCTTGGAGGAAAGTTGCTCTTGTCGTCCTGGAGAATAGCGAGGGCTACCACGTTGCGAGAGACCTGCGCGGCACGGCCGAGGGCCGTCTTGGAGGGACGAAGACGTAGGGCACGTTCTTATCCTCGCACAGCAGGGGCAGGTGGAGAAGGATCTCAATGGGGTTGGTGTCACCGGCCAGAACGATCAGATCCGCAATACCGCGATTGAGTGCCTTGGTCGCCTCGTTAGCACCCTTCTTCACGGCCTTCGCGTTGCTTGCTTCCTGCACGAGATCGAGGATGGTCTGAGCAAGGCGGTCTTCAGCCAGGGGGAAGGCCTTGTCACTGATTTCTCCAGTCATTTCTCTTTAGCTTTTTTAGATTGCTTTCGTTGGGTAAATCTTTCAAGAAGAGAAAAATAATAATAAGAAGAATCACGCAGCAAAGAATAAGAGGGAGATAGAAAAAGAGCATATATATTGTATTTTGCGTTTACACGCATGGCATCACACACATACATTGGTAAGCACGCAAAGTGAGCCTTTTCCCTCCACTTTTTTTTTAGATTGGTAATATTTGGTATTTTGAATATTTTTGAGAAGCTAAGTTCTGTAAAAAGATCATTCTTTTTTTTTTTTTTGTATTTTGGCGCTTGCTTTTTTGGAGGATATTTTTTTGTATTGTGTTGGTACAAGTCTATACATACATTTATATAAAACAAAACAAATTACTTTCTACATTTTTTTTTTTTTTTGTGTGCGTGTGACGTTTATGGAAAAAAAAAAAAAAACAAGAAATTGAAGATTTGTGGCTTATGTTTGCTTTCCTTTTGAGAAAAATAGAATTTAATGATAACAAAGAAAACATGAAATGAACAAATGATTAACCATATATATATTCAGATAGTTTAGGCAGTGCATTAGCTTGCAGGAGGGTTGTCCAGCAGCGCCTGCCATTGGGCCCTATTGCTGGTTGCATTATCTACGCACCATTGCATGCCGTGGAAATGAACTTTAACTATATCAACAAAAAATTTACCTGCAACGAAATCAATAAAACCAATTTGGCCTCGCGCCAGCTCCGTATTTTTGCTGCGGTCAAACATAGGAAGCACCTCCATACCCTTCTCCTTCTCCATATCGCCCTGACGGTAGAACTCCTCGGTCACCGACTGGGCCCACAGGCGCGAGATGTCGAACGGCTTCGTGACGTTGGACACGTCACCCGCCTTGATAAGCGCCTCCATCACCTTGCGACGGTGCAGCTCCTGCTCCTTCACGAACCCGTTGCTCATCAGCTCGATGAACTCCTTTAGCAGCTCCGCGTGGCGCGCCATATCGGTCGCAAGCACACAGTCGATCATGCCCCTGTAGGCGGAGGTTAAGTCGGCGCCCTCCAGCCCTTCAAAGATGTCCGAGTCCGGATCGGAGAGGATCTCAATCGCGAGGTTACAGTGGTGCACCTCCAGCACAGAGTTGTTGCCGCTCGCGCTCGAAAGGATACCTAAAGGAGAGTCCGTCTTCAAGTAGAAGCTGTTGTTCACACCCATGTGGTCCAAGTCGTGCACAAGCGCGGTCATGAGCAGCACGTAGCACTCCAGCTCCGTGAGATACTCGCACGCTTTACCCACAAAGAGGAAGGTGTGCAACGTCTGACAGACATCCACCACGTGGAAGAAGTTATGGTACGGCACGAAACGGTACTTCTTGCGGCACTGTAGGATGAAATTGAGCAGCGTCGATTCACGGCAGCCAAACTTCTGCGGGAGACCGGTGCTGAGCAGCAGCTTGTAGATGAGCGCTGCGGCGGCATTGAGGGGCAGGGGGTAATTCTCACGAACGTCGAAGAGGTTGAACTTGGTCGAGGTGAAGTCATACTTGTCACCAAACTCCACTGCCAGCACGGCACTGCGCTCGTCCTTGGAGATAGACAACAGTTTCGGCTTTCCAGCCTTGCTGGTCACTATGCTATTGCGGTACTCGTTGAGTTCCATTGCCTCGCGACCCGCGTTGACAGCAAACTCCAGCAGATGCGAGTTGTTGATGGAGATGCCCGCAAAGAGGGAGAAGACCTTGAACGTTTCTTGATCCTTCTTTGTAAAGTGTCCAATGGTACCGTCCTCATTCAGCTTGTTGACGAGCTGCACCACAGCAAGCACCTCGCCGTTGAGGATGATGGGCTCGCACAGAATGGACTGCGTGCGGTAGCCAAGCTGTTTGTCCACAGAGCTGTTGAAGCGGGGGTCCTTGTAGGCGTCCGGGATGTTCTCGCCTGTGCCAGACGCCGCCACCGTGCCGGCGATACCCTGGCCAGAGGGGAAGCGGATCTCGTTGCCGGACACGCTGTCCGCCATGCGGCTGTACAGCTCGTTGCGCTCCTTGTCCAGCAAGAACAGCGACGACCGGTCCGCCGAGAGCAGCTTCTTCGCGCCGTGCAGCACGTGACGCACAATGCCGTTCACATCGCGGATGTCCGTGTTCGACAGAAGGGTCACCACGTCCAAGATCGCATCGCCCTTCTGTTTCTCGTTGACGAGGTTATCGTTGATGCGGCAGTTACGCAGTGATGCGCCCGCAAACATGGAGAAGGTTGCAAAG
>AUXN01000254.1:0-15189 GCA_000482125.1 Strigomonas galati
AAGGGGTGCGATGCTGTCCACACGTGTGCGAGTCAAGTCCAGCGTCTCCAAGAGAGCGAGTAGCTCGACGCCCTTGAGATGACGCAAGTTGGCGCAGTTGTTGAGCGAGAGATTAGCAGCCGCTCAAGGTGTATCATTTTCTTCAGTGCTTTGAGCATTTGTAGCTTCACCGCGCATTGTAAATTTCAAGAGCCTTCACGCTTTCCACTGGAGTGCCGCCGAGTGACAGATGTAGCAACGAAGTCAAGTTGCGTAGCTGCTCACATTTCCATAAAACCAGAACCTGCCGATAGGTACAGCCCTGAAGATCTTTTATGGTTTCTATCGAGGAACCGTCAAGATACAAAGCGTTCAGCTGCTTTAAGTTTGTCACACTTGAAAGGGTCTTCTACGCCTGGCAGCTGGACCCATCGAGCGTAAGGGATATCAGCTTGGTGGCAGTTTCAAGGCCTGAAAGAGAGGACAACTTTTTACACAGTGTCAAATTCAGCTCCGTTAACTGTGTACACAAAGAGAGCTTGCTTAAACTGCTTACGCCGGATTCGCTGAGGTCAAGTACTTCTAGCTCTTGAAGATACTTTGCGTCATTTACTTGATCAAGGTTGGTCCAATTATTTAAGCTCAGCTTGCGGATGCCACAGTTGCCAAATAAGCCGTTGAACCTCGATAGCGAGCAGGTAGAGAGACTCAATTCATTCAGTTCCGTGCAGGGCGATATCTTCAGACTGCATAGGTTTTTGCAAAATCCCAAGGGCGTAAGATCGTGAAACGGGAATGATGTGGACGAAGAAAGGTGGAGAGAAATGTCAAGCGCAGGCTCACAGATCGCTCTTCGTTGGCAATAACAGAAGTTGTTCCTAGCAATCGGAACAAGAAGTATCGCATACCACTCATCGACAGAGAGCTGCTGTTTGATATGTGTATGGCATGAGGTATCGTTGTCTGTAGCCACCAGATGCACACAAGGGCTCCCATCAAGTCTGTCACGTCCAACAATACCGTTGTCTTCCTTTTGTCCTCATCGTCGTATTTGAATGACACGCAGCGCTCTCTGGAACCATGTCAGGAATGCTGTTGTCAGCATAGTAACAGGACAAGGAGGCCGATAGGGTTTTGTTCGCTTTAGGGACCAGCGTGCTCTTGCCAGCGGGCAGTTCGCACGTCGCGCGTAAATCTTTGCATGATGCACAAACGGCAAAGGAGCTTCGGTATGTGTACTGAATGATTAGCTCCACGCTTTGCTCCATCATTAGTGTCCATTGATTTTCGCACGTATTGCCTTGTCTACAACTTTCTTTTGGTTGTAGTTCAAACTCTTCTGCTGGCTCCTCCTCATGCACTTGGCGCTCCATCATTTCTGAGCTTTTATGGATTCACTTGTCTTTTTAATGGCTTTTTATTTTAATTACTGTTTATTATTATTGTAAGTGAGTGTGTGTCGCTTCAAAAATCGAGACTGTTCTTTTAAAAAGAGAAAAAAAAAAAGTAAATTTTGTTCATAACAACAATAGAAGGAAAAAGAAATAAGAGAAATATGGTATGGTAATAGTATGTAGAAGAAATCAAAAAGGAGAAGGATAACAATGAAAAAAGAAGACACTGTGTAGAAGAAAATACTAGTGCATTGCAGAATAAAAACATAAAAATGTAGGTGGCATTGGAAGGTATCGTGCCGTTATTTAGATGAAAATCGAACAAAAAATGAAAAGAACACAAATGGAAAAAAAAACGTTTTCGTAAGAAAGCTAGCTGTATTCTGAAATGAAAATATACACCACATAAACGTAGCTCGTGCGTTCGCATTTGCTGTGAAAACAGCTATATAAACAACAGCCAAAAGAAATTATGTTGTGTGGCTAGACCATCTGTCCTGGTGCCCATCACCCACAATAAGATGGAGAACAGCTTACTCAATGGAAAAAGATTAAACTTAATGGTTTGGTTTTTTGTTGTACTGCTAGGGTGAATCCGTGAGGAATGCCTTACAAGTGGAATAAATGAAATGAAATAAACTGAAATGCAAAAAAAAAAAAGAAAAAAATAATATAAAGTAAATGCGTCTTAGGGTTATTTAATATGCTCACAAGGAGAGTACGCATTGGAGTGGGAAACTCAAGCGATGATGGCTAGACACTGCTTCAGCCATCCAACATATGCAACAGAAACGGAGAATTAGGAGCGTACTTTAATAGAGTTCTTTGTCTTCTCCGATAAGCCGTCAGTGATAAGCTTGTCTTTCAAATCTCTGGATACAAGCACCTGTTCCAGCTGCGGCAACGTCTCCAGCACACGTAGATCACGCAGGTTACGACAATAGGCGATATCTAGACGTCTCATTTTTCGGCAGTGAATGAGTGGTGTCAGGTCAGGCACAAATGTGCTACGGAGATTAAGATGCTCTAGTTTCGTCATGCCAGCAAAAAGAGAAACGTTTACTGCACCTTTGTAGTCTCTCAGACATAGGGATCTCATTTCAAGGAGGCCAACGAGCGGTGTCAAGTCAGTCACCGACGTCTGAGTCAGAGTAAGATCCTCTAGTTTCGTCATGCCAGTTAACGGAGCCAAGCTTCGCACAGCTTCGCACCAATGTAAAGTGAGAACTTTCATTTGCAGGCAGCCAGCCAGGGGCGAAAGATCTGTTACTTTCGTGCCCGATAAGTCCAGCTCTTCCAGCTTATACATTTTTTGCAGGGCATCAATGCTCTGTAATTTAGTGTACTTTAGATCAAGTACCCGAAGATGGATGCAACCACTTAGCGGCTCGATATTGCTCACTGCCGTCCCATGCAGATTCATCTTCTCCAGATTTATCTGTCCTCTTAAAGCCTCTATACTGCTCAGTTCCCTGCATTTTATAAGTATGAATTCCCTCAGTGCCATACAGTTCTGCAAAGGTGTGAGGTCCTTAACATACGCGTACGTGAGGTTGAGCGATCTTAGATTCTCAGCCCCATTTAGGAAGGAGATGTCTTCTATCCGCGTGTCACTTAAATCCACTGTCTCAAGATGGCGCAAGTTTTTTAAGTCAGGAACATCTTTCAAGCACAAGCAGAAACGCAAGATGATGGTTCGGAGAGAAGCGCAGTGATCTAGTCCCAAAAGGCTTGTCACACCAGCGGAAGAAAGGTCAATGTGCTCCAAACTTTTGAGCTTTTCGATACCTGCAATCGCTTTGAGATTTTCGCACCCGCGTAATTTGATTGTGTGCAAATGTGTCAGATGCTTCAAACCCTCAAGACACTCGACACTTCTGCACCACGGCAACTCCAACTTTTTCAGCAGAGAGCACTTGCCAAGCGTCTCCAAAATAGTGGCGCACTCATATTTGCCTTGTGAGCTGATGCTGAACTCCAAAAGATTAGTGTGAAGAGGGACACATTCTGCTACTACAGGTTCGTCAGAGAAGAGGACATCCAGCACCTGTCGCAGTTCATCGGCAGACAACCACTCCACGTGTTGCAGTTGTATGGCTCTCGGCTGCGCGCGCTGTAGCCACCAAACTAGCAGTTTCACTCGTTTTACAAGGCTTACATCAATCATACAGACAGGGTACTTGAGATGCGCTGCGTCCTCCATAAAGCAGATAGGATGCGTAAAACTAGGTTTTTCCTTCTTCAATTCTTTGCTTTCGCTAGTGCTCTCACCGTCGCTTGTGTCGTCACTGTCGTTCGTGTCCTCATCCTCTAACGCTTGTTTCTCCACAATATCTCCGAGCTCACTCCACGCCCTCACACTCAGAGAGGAGGCAATCACAGCGCACGACTTCATTGGCATGTACTCGAGGATCAATTTTACACTTTCCTCCGTCGTGAGGCTCCACCAGGCGGATGAATCGTCGCTCATTTGTGGGAAACTGAGAGAATTTAGTAGACGGAGAAAAAAACGATATCAATTTCCGCCCTAAAACAAATTGAATAAAAAATTTGTTGTAACTATAAAAAGAAGAGAGACTGGTAAAGAAGGTGTGGCACGTACGCATACATCTGTAGAGCAAAAATAACTCTTCTTCTGCACCACAGATTTTCTTCCATATTGTCATATACACACACATTTAATGGATATGACTGTTCTCGTGACTTTTGTAAACATGAAGTGAAACCGAACAGAAACAGAAAACAGACAGCAAATCGAAGCACACTGTACTTCAGAGTGCAATTTTGCTATTACATTCTTTTAATGAAATAAACTAAATATTTAAATTAAATAATAAAAGTACTGAAATAAAACTGTTTTAGGGTTAGTTACTTATTTTATTAATGATGTCTTAACCAGTTTTTTTTCAACTGCTTTAAAGACGGGCAAGATGGAAGGAGATGCAATGAAGAACTTTCGAAAGAGAAGTATAAAAACACATGGAAAGATATTTAGCAAAAAGGGCAACTCGCGAGAAGAGGAAAGCAATCATAGAAATGTTAGGCGAGACTGTAATCGAAAGGATCCGCCTAAAGAACCTATACAATTCATTGCACCACACGGGTCTTTTCTCTACGTTCAGGCAATCTCAATGGCCGTGACGTACCAGTGTTCCCTAAGTAGACTTTAATGCAGCTCAATGTCTTCTCTGACAAGCCATCTGTGATAACTTTCTCTTCGAGGTTCTCAAATATCCGAACCGTTTCCAACAGTGGTAAATTCTGCAGCACGCGTAAATCTAAGACGTCATCGCAGCCTCCCAGATCGAGGTGTGTCATCACCACACAGCCAGCAAGTGGTGCAATGTCCGCCACCGATGTGCGCCCCATATCAAGACGTTCTAGCTTTGACATGCCCGCAAGAGGAGCTACGCTTTGCACGCCTCCGCATCCTTCGATATTTAGATGTGTCAGTTCCAGGCACCCAGTCAGTGGTGTAATATCCGTCACCGAAGTCCCGCAAAGGTTCAGATGCTCTAGTTTGCTCATGCGGGCGAGCGGAGACACGCTGCGAACACCCCTGCAGTCTCTTACTTCTAGATGTCTCATTTCCAGGCAGCCTTTGATGGGTGTCAGGTCCTCAACAGATGTGTACAACAAGTTAAGCTCTTCCAGCTTCTTCCCATTCTCCAGGCCAGCAAGACATGTCACATTTCTGCACCAGCGTAGATGAAGAATTGTCAGTCGGGTACACTCTTGTAACGGCTCAACATTGGCAACGGAAGTGTGACTCAAGTCCAGCTTTTCCAAAGCAGTCAATCCTCTTAGTCCCTCTATGCTGCTCAAGCCTCTACAGGAAAATAAGGTAAGGTCCTTCAGTGTCTTACAATTCTGTAAAGGCGTGAGGGTATCAACACCCGTCCAGCTGAGGTCTAGTTTCCGTAGCGCATAAGCCTGGCGCAAAAAGGAGATGTCCACCACATTCGTGCAATTTAAGTTTACCTCCTCCAGGTGCTGCAAATACTGCAACACATCAAGCTCGTGCAGCTCCTTGCACTCCCGCAAGATCACCGTTCGGAGCGATTTGCAGTGCTCCAGCGCTGCAACACTTCTCACATAAGAAAAAGAAACGTCGATGTGTTTTAAACTACTCAGGTTTTCAATGCCAGCAACCGTTCGCAAACTCTTGCACCTGATCAATTTGAGGGTATGCAAACGCGTCAGTTTCTTACAATGTTGCATCCACGTGAGATCACGTACATTTGTCCAACTCAAGTCTAGCTCTTCAAGGTCAGTAAGTTTCTCTAAACCTTCAAGACTCTCGACACTTCTGCAGGACACCAGCCCAAGTCTTTTCAATAAAGAACACTTGCTAAGAGCCTCAAATATATTAGTGCTCTCGTACCGCGTGCATTGGATGCAGAACTCCAAGAGGTTGGTGTAGAGAGGTACACCACCTGGTAGCACAGGTTCATCCGAGAAGAGTACATCCAGTATCTGTCGCTGCTCATCGGCAGCCAACTTATTCACGCGTTGTAGCTGTATTGCTCTCGGCTGCGCGCGTTGTAGCCACCAAACTAAACGTTTCACTTGCTCTATGTCATGGACATCAATCTTGCATAGTGGATACTCCGTGTAGACTTCATCTCTTACGAATCGTACGCCAAGTGCAGAAAATGCCTCCGATGATCCGTTCTTTTTTACATCTTCTTCCATTTCACTCCACGCCCTCACGCTCAGAGAGGACGCAATCACAGCGCGTGGCTTCACTCGCATATGGTCCAGTACAAGTCTCACACTCTGTTCCGTGGTGAAGTTCCACCAGGTTGAGGGGTCGTCGCTCATTTGTGAGAATTTGAGGAACTGAGTGTGGGAAAGAAAGAAAGAAACAAAGAAAAAAAAAGACAAATCTAAGAAAGCTACTACGTAAAGGAGAACAAGAAGAAGATGGAGGTGAGTAAGCATGAAGCGCGTTCTCATTCGAGAAGAAAATGAAGCCCAAGAAGAAACAGTAGGAAAGCAACGAAGAAGGACTCGAGGGATGTAACCTTTATTCAGTGAACGGGACCGTTAAGTTGTGCTGTGACACGCACTGTACGATCGGAGGCACATACAGCGGACGAGACGCGAGGCGAGTATGATGTCACCAAATTTATGGCCTTGTAGGTTGTTTAGGACCACTTGTTACAATGCTCTTGATTTTCCGCCATTGCATGTTCAGAAGCAAATAATCAAACAAACAAACAAACAACAAGAAAAAAAAAAAGACAAAGTACTGACAAAGACACGAGTAAACGGGCCCAATAATAACAATAGTAAGAAAGAAATCAAAGTAATCAAGGAAATTATATATAAATATATGCAACATGGTTTTAGCTTCTGATACATATATATAGTTCCACTTTAAAACGAGACGCACAACAATGGAAAAAAAAGACCGCCTTTGCCTAACAGGTGAAGAGGGTAGAAAGCAGTATTAATAATAGTGCACTTTCGTGTGCATGTACAGGATGAACGGACGTCACACGACAGAAACTCAGTCAATACTTTCGAGTGCTCGCTGATCTGGTGTGTACCGCCAAAGGAACTCTTGCATATACGGGCAACCTTGAAGAAAGGAGATGTCTTTCACCTCGATCCCGTTGACATTTAGTTTTGCCAAAAAGTGTAAATCATGAAGAACATCGAGACTTTGTATCCTCCGACAATGCCCAAGTAAAAGCACTTCCAAAAATGGGCATCCCTTCAGTCCACCGATATCTTCGATCGAAGAATACGTCAGGTCTAACTGTCGGAGTGCTGCCTTGTTGTGCTGAAGGCCCGCAACATTTTTTAAATAGGAGCACTGCGACAACCCAATGTCTTTCAGGGTGGTGCACTCCGTCAGTGCGTCAACGTTGGTGATAGGCGTTTCGCACAGACGCAGCACCTCCAAGTGTGTCAAGTGCTCAATGCCAGAGATATCCGCTAGGCGCGGACAGCTTACTAGACACAATTTAACCAGTTGGGTGCACTGTGAAATAATACGTAAATCGAGTACGAGGGACGCACTAAGATCCAAGTCCACCAGACAAGACAGCCTTTGGAGCCCGTCCACATCCTTTAGCTTGTTAAAAAAGACCAGATGGAGCTTTCTCAAATCAGCAGGGATGGGAAAGCTCGTAAGATCTTGTAGAGGGCATTCCGTGTAGTAATGTCCTCCCATTCTTTGGTACTCTATCCAAACTTCTACTGTTTGCAAATGCTTTAGCTCTTCTAGACCACAAAAGGAGTTGACCGGTTTACAACACTGCACACGAAGTGTGTTCAATTTAGAGCAGTGTCGAAAAGCTGTGAAGTCTTCCAAAAGGAGGTGGCCTCTTTTGTCACCCTGCAGGAGGCTAGTTAAACAGGATGGCAGTGGTACACCGTGATGTGTGAGGCGTTTTGGATTAAGCAGTTTGGTAAAGAGAAGCTGTTGGCCCATTGGAGAAAGATTATGTGTGTTGGAGAGCTGGATGTCAGAGGGGCCAATTAGTTGCAGCCACCAGACGCTCAAGGATGCTGCTGTTATGTCCGTGACATCCAAACAACACGTCAGCAAACTGTCGTGATTGTTGTCATATCTGAGTGAAACGCATCGATCAGGGGCTTCTACAGGATCGAATTGCGTCTCATAAAAGCACGTTGATTCGCTGGATGGTTCGAGATTGTGATTGCGGACACTAATGCTTCTCATGTCAAGCAACTCGCACATCGCCCGCACTCCTTTGCAGGACGCGTACAGAGCAAATGAAGAGTGCTCTGTGTAACCAAGAATATGTTTTGCACTCTCCTCTTTTATGGCAGAATGTTGGTCATCCCAGAAGAGGCCGACTGGCATCAGCTTTTTCTTTTTTTTCTTTTCCTTTATTTTTCCTTGATACGATTGCCTCTGTGGAAGCAGGCTAATAATCAAATAAACAGAAAAAAAAAAGATTGAAAGGAGATAGAAAGTAGTGTGTGTGTGTGTGTGTGTGTGTGTGTGTGTATGGATGTCCGTTGAGTTCAATAGAACATCAACAATTTTGCAGTACCCCCATTTTCATCTGAAAGTCACTTCCACAATAGTAAATAATATAAATGGTAACGCGATTTTCATAGTGATAGTTTATATAGTAAATGTGTCAAAAAATGAGTAAGGCGAACTGAAAATAACAATAACAAAAAAAATAATAATAATAATAATTCTAAAGTAGTCCACCGTTCCGCAGCAACATCAAAAACAAAATAATAATAAAAAAGTCATCTATTCTAAATTTTTTTTTCTCTCTTTCCATTATTTTCTATTCTGATTTGTAATTCACAATTTTATCAGGCAACGTGAAGCCAGGTGGTTTCGCCTTATCTTCACTCAATTTGGCTTCCAATTTCCGCTTGACATATTGTTGGAAAGCCCCGGAACACCGCAAAAATTGATGGTTAAAGTCTTCCTCATACTTCTCCTTCGGGTGACTTTTCAAGTACTCGTAGAGCTCTTCCATGCCTTGAGACGAGGTCAAATGGTTGCGGAGACGGCTGAAGATTTCACTCATGGCACTCTTTCCGCGTGACGGGCTTCCACACAACTCAGCACCACCACCGCTGCCGCCGCTGCCACCTCCCGCCGTGGCGCCCGCGGTGGAAGAGGAAAGCGCGGGGTCCACGTGCATGCTTGTCACGGTCGTGCGGTGCGGCGTCGCAGAGGCGGCCGCAGGCGCACGGGCTCCAGGTACAGGAGACAAGGAGGCTCGCTGCTCTTGGCGGCTCGCCTCTGCCGCCTGTGCCTCGTTGTTGCTCTTGGACTGCCGCGACTTTTCTTGCAAGTCGATGCACGCGCGAATGAAGTGTGTCACAAGATTTTGCGAGCCCACAAGGCGCTCGGCCGTGGCCAAGAGTTCATTGCCTTGGTGCTTGGTCACGTTCTGCAGGATGGTCTTGACCGTGCGAATGGGTAGGTCGTCCAGCCCGCGGAAGGCGCTGGGGGGATGCTGCAGCAGATACTCGTGGCAGCTGAGGATAATGTTGTCGTTCGAAATCAATTCAATGTCAAGACGCATAATGCACTTGACGGTCACTTGTATGTACTTGAGATCGCTCTTTCGCCCCGACTGGAGGTATGTGGTAGAGTAGCTCGTGAGCCGTGATAGCAGCGCCGCGAAGACGTCGTTTGGCGGGCACCCTTCGAGCATCTTGAGCACCATGCTGTTCAGTGAACGGATCACTGTGTCACTGA
The DNA here is from genome assembly GCA_000482125.1 of Strigomonas galati. NCBI lineage: Eukaryota > Euglenozoa > Kinetoplastea > Trypanosomatida > Trypanosomatidae > Strigomonas > Strigomonas galati. The sequence goes on from AUXN01000254.1 coordinate 9,586, forward strand.
GAGAGAACTGTTCCGCCAACAGGCAGTCGAACATGGTGCCAATCAGCCGGAAGATAAGGTTTGTGTGGCACCGTTGCGCGCTCCGTGTCTGCACGTACATGGCACTCAAGCAGCCGATGATGCCGAGCGCAAGGTGTTCGTCCAGCTGGCGCGTATTTTCGTACAGCCGCTCCACCATCACCTGCATCATTTCGGGCGTTCCACAGTCTGCGCCTGATTTGAAGTGCTTCATAAAGTCCGTGCACATATCGTACGCCACTTCCGCACTCGCAGAGCGCAGCCCCACCATAATCTCCTGGATCGAGTAGATCTCCTCATCCACATCGTCCTCCGTGTGGTGGTGGGTGCTATTGGCACTGGTAGGCGCAGGAGCCTGTACCATCGGCACCGGACTGGCTGTCCGTGGTGCCGCTGCTGCTGCCGACGTGGGCGTCGTCGTCGTCGTCGCCTTCTGCGATACATTCGATGACGACGCCGGTGGCACCACTTCCTTTTGGCCGCGCACATTGTCCGCTGTTCCGTGACTAATGCTTTGTCGCCTTGGTGTGTGAGCACCAGTCCCCATCACGGTTGCACGCCGGGGCGTGGACGGCCCGCCGCCGCCGCCACCCTGGCGTCGCGGTGTGCCAGGAGCACTATTGCGGCGGGGAGTTGGGCTCGGGCTGTGCTCGTACTCTTCATTGTCGGCGCGTGTGGTATTGCGGGCGCTGCTCAAATGGCTCTCACCACCACCAGGGAAGTTCCCTATCTGACGCTCCAGCGCAGGCATGACAGCTTGCTGGTCCGCTGGCTTCAACTGTTGAACAGCTAACTGAAACGGTTCCTCCCCCAGGATGGGCACAATATAGCCGACTACACGCTCGGCCGCCACGCGCACTTCCTGGATACGGTCCATGAGGGCTTTCACGACGGTCGGCACAAGAGATCGCAGACCAGCACGAGGCAGTGTTGCTTCCTCAGGAAGTGTTTCGAAGCCGAAGCAAATGGCCTCTAGCGTATTCTGTCGGCACAGATAGGAATCCGATCCCAGCGGTCGCTGCAACAGTGGCAGCACACTTTCAAGTCCGAGAATCTCCACACCCACAAAAACAAGGTTGCGCGCCTCGTCACGCAAGTTGGCCTTTTGATCACCGAGATAGTTGAAGACGCCTGGGAGGAGTCGACGAAGCGCGTGTGTGCCCTCGTCGGCGCCGCCGACTCGAATCACGTCGGACATTTGGCGAATGACATCCACGACGACATTCTTGTTGGCGTCCTCCAGACGGCACCCCAGTGCCTTCAGAATGGGGCCCACCGTGTTTGGTGGCAAGGAGTCGCCGCTAGACTCGATGTACTCGGCGATTTGGTGGACACCATCCAGACGATCACGCCAGTCTTCGCCCTTCTCGATCCGGCGAAGAATGCGCTTGAGAGCCTGTGGGATGTCGATGGCAAACGCGCCGCCGCTCGACGCAAAGCTGCCTCGTGGTGACGCGTTCGAAGTACTACCAGAGCGCTGCGTGAGGTTGAGACTGCCTACGGAGGCGCTGAGAGAGGTGGGGATTTTTGGCTTCTCCGGCGACGGTTCCTCATTGGGGCGGCTGCGTTTCTGCTTGGGTGTAGAGGCACGGACAGTGGAACCCCGCTTCGTCACGCTGCTGCTGCGCTGCGGGGGAAGACCAGAACGTGGTACTGTCGTGGCCGACGCTTGCGGCGGGGCGGCGGGTGCTTCACCCATCTTCTGCAGCTCATTGTCGTACTGACCGCGCACGGCAGGCGGCAGCGTTGCGACGTAGGTATCGACGGTGGGCGCACCCATGGTGTCACGCAGTGCCATAAGCACCCGCATCGACGAGTTCCGGACAGGGATGTTGTTCACATCAAAGCACGTGTTTTTGAGATAGGACAGGATCGGCTTTCCCTCCACACCACCTCCATGCTCGCCATCGCTGGTGCCTTGAATGAGCTCGATGAGGACATCGTTCCCTTCCTGTAAGAGCTTAGGTGTGTGGATCTGCGTCACGACGCGTAAGAGGTGTGGCACGACAAAGCGGCCTCCCAGCTCGTTCGCCACCGCCAAGATCATGTCATGACATGGCTGCCGATTCTTCGTTTCAGACAGTTTTGGTGTACACTCCGAAACGAGTACATACCCTGCTGCCGCACTGATGGTCTGCGAGGCACGGGACATGACGCTCTCGATGATCTCCAATGCTGCCTGAAACACCTGGAACGTGGATTCGTCGTTGAGGCCAGGATACGCGCGAAGGTAGACCAACAACACATTCATGTGCTGATTGCACTGCGCCGGCGTCCACGTATTCGTGCACTCGCGCACTTTGCACAAACCATCCAGACGTCGCGACCACTCCTTGGAGCGCAACAGATCCGTGACGTTGGTGTCGCCATTGAGCAGTCCCAGCATCGTATTGGACGCTTCCATTTTGGAAGGCAGGGTGGACTCTAGCGCCACACCGTCGACCGCGCTACGTGCCGACGGAGTGGGGGGAGGAAGCGCCATGGAGCCTCTCGCCGAGGCCACCCTTGATCGCCTCCGCTCCTCGGGCGCGGCGCCAAAGCTCCCCGTCGTGGCCCTGCTACTGACGCGCGGGCCACACGCCGAGTTTGTCCGTTGCCGCGCTGTGCCCTTGTTGCTGTCCTCCACACGTGGTATCTTCTTTGCGGGGGAGGACGACGGGGTCGGGCCAGCCGCCGCCTCCATCGGTGTCGGAAGGGCGCTGCTCGTGTTGCTGCCACCACGGGAGGAGAGTAGTACGCTCTGCATCTTTGCCCGCTGCTTGTCGTCCATGGCGGCCACGACAGCCTTGTAGCTTTGTTCGCCGAATTGATCCATGAGCATGTTCAGTATGGTGTACGCGACCTCGCGATTGGTTTGCTTTTCGTCGTTCACCATGCGTTTCAACACTGGTATGTTCTTTGCGAGGCGCGTGTAGTCCGTGCCGGCCAGCTGCTCCATCATGCGAATGCAAAAGTTCATGACAGCAAGTCGTTGCGTGGGGTTTTTGCTCTGAAGGGACTGGTCAATGTCATCCATGCACTGGTCAAAAGTGATGCAGTGATAGGTGACCAGTTTTCCTAATGTCGTCATGACGTGCTCCAACACGCTGGTCTTTTTGTCTTTCATCTTCTCAAAAAGGGGCGTCAAGAAGATGCGCGCATGCGGCGCGTACGCACCACGGAGTCCCCGGGCACATTCCTGAATAATTTTAAATCCTAGAAGCATCAATGGCGCTTGGGGGTCCATCAGGTACAATTTGGTCATGCTCGCCAGCTCGTGGTAGTCATCCTTGGCACGAAAGCGTGGGGCGGCCAACAGGGGAATCAACGACTCGTTCACTACTTCGCTGCGATCTTGCCAGCTGGTCGACTTGTCGAGCGCCTTTTTAAAGAAGTTCTTGGGTAGTCGCGAAACAATGGGAGCCTCATCCAACAGCTCGTACGCGTCGTCGTCCACGTCATTGTTCGTGTTGTCGCCGAGAAGGCTCCCAATGGGTGCGCACACGACACGATTGCTGCCTCCTACTTTGCCTCCTCCATTGCTAACTGGTGCCGTATCTTCGAACCCTTTGATCGACTTTGGCGGCGCGGCGCCCACTTGGATGCTCTCAAACTGCTTCTCCAGTTCCTGCAATTGCACATCGCGCAAGTCCGTGAGAAACCCCTTGATGCCAGCCCCAATGTACTTGTAGCACTGGCAGGACAGATTCACTGCCTCCTTGCGGACTTGCGGATTCACGTCGTTGAAAAGGGGCTGCATTGCTTTTAGGATTTCTTTCACTGGAAAGTGTTTTGTACCAAAATCAGCAACGAGAGCAGTGATCAGCTGCGCAGCAGCCATACGGTTTTTGGGCGTCTTGTGCGCTAACACAGGCAGCAAGGCCTCACAAACCTCTTTTGGCTTTCCGCTCTCCACCAACAGCGTGACAAATTCTTGGCTCGATTGTGCGCCTTTTGGGCGTCCAGTAATACCCTTTTCTAGTGCCAACGCAAGCGGCGCACCGCACAAGGTATCTAACTCGTTATCGGAGCAGCCCTTCACGAGTGCCGCAAATGCGCCAAAGAGTGCGTCCAGCGCTGCAGCGTTGCTCTCTGTCGATACCTTGTCGGTGATAGCTAAAAAGGTCGTCTTGTTCGCTGTCGGATTTTCACTCACACGTTCATAGCCTTCTTTTCTTCCTTTCCAGTCAGCGTGGACAAGCAATTTATCTAACGAGATTTTACTGTAATCTACTTCCTTGCGCAGTGGTGAGCCGCTAAAACCTGGCGCACCGCCTCCACCTACTGGCTTGTCATCCATATCCATTGTCTATAGTACGACAACAACTGAATTTGATTCTATTTTTTTTACTAAACCGACAAAAAAAAGGGGGGGAAATGGAAAGAGAGAGAGCATTTCTAGATTCGTTCAGTGATTGAAGAAAGACTGCATTGCGGTGACTCATCAAACAGGTACGCATGAATCATATTATCATCCATACTGATGATGATAAAGAAGAAGAGGAAGAAAAAAAAGAGGCAGAGTATTCGAGAAAAAAATGAATACGGGCATGCAGTAAAAATACGAGAAGTGACAGCATCATCGCCTTTTAGAAAATTCCTTTAAAAGTGCCTCAACTTGCTCATCCACGTTATCCACACGTTCGACTGATTTTTTTTCATAAACTTCCAGATAGCGATTGTCCCGATTCACAATGATTACATCATCACGAACAATCACCTCATTTGTTGCGGGAGAAGGTGCGCTCGAGGACGTACCTTCAGCATCATCGAAGCTGATGTGCATGGTAGGGCTTCCATCTTCGGCCCGTTGTGTCGTAGTGGTGGCGGTACCAGCAGCACCAATGTTTTTGCGAACACCACCAAATGTAATTCTATAAAGTTTTCTCAAAATAATAAAGTAGATGAGCCAATACCAGTACTGTCGAATCAGCAAAAGAAGTTTTCGTGGCAACTGTTTGAGCAACTGAGGTACGTTTACGGAGTGCACACGAGCGCAAGACATGTTCACAAGTGACATGATTTGGTCGCTTATGGTTTCATAGGAGTGTTGAGCGGAGAGCATTAAAAGAACTACGAAAAAGGGGAAATAAAGAAAGAAAACAAACTTTTGTTATGACAATATATATATATATATATATATTTTAGGTGTAAGAAATGAATATTTATGTAGATATGCGTATAAACGCGAAGAATGTAAAATAATAATAATAATAATAATTAAAAAGGAAAAAAAAAGACTGTTCGTCCCGTATTGCGTAGAACAGAAAAGAAGGGAGGAAGAGCACATACGTTTTCCTGTCTCATTAACCGACCCAGTGCTTGCTGAAGTTGATTTTAAGCCATTTGCATATATATATGTTTGTGTGTGGGAAGCATAAGATGTTTTTTTTTCTTTTGTGTGTGCGCTGAAAGTGATGAGAAAGCAATAGTAGCTATCGTACAAGGTACAAAGGTATAGAGAAGGGTGGGAAAAAAAATTGTAACAATGAATAAATACTCTTTTCATATGAATCGAAGTTTGAAACGGAACGCAAGAAAAGACAGAAAAAAAAATACATTGTGAAACGATTCACCTAACGATATTCCTATTCAAAAAAAAAAAAA
>AUXN01000255.1:0-15167 GCA_000482125.1 Strigomonas galati
GACTATTACAGAGAAAAGAAAGAGAAAGAGAGAGAGAACAAAGAAGATAGTAAAACATTGAATATATTCATTTCAATGGTGTTGTTGTTCTGTAAAGGAGCAACAGAAATTCACTTTTTTTTTTTTAGTTTTTTCGAAGAGTGCGATGAAAAAAAAAAAAACAGAAAAAAGAAATAAAAAAATTCCGAGAATATCATTACAAAAGAATTTTGGGAGCAAAAGCGAGCGAGCAAAATAAAAAATAAAAATAGAAAAAAAAAGAAGACTTTCCTACCCTTACTTCTTCTTTTCTTTTCTTTTTTTTTAAATAATAATAAGCGTAAAAATAAATATCCTAAAAAAAAAAAGACATTTGATCACATATTTAATAGTAGAGAAACATTTATATGTATTTTTGTATATTTGTATATATATTATATTTTTTTTTTAATGAAAGCGTGTATTGCAGTAGCAATGGTCTTTTGTGCATTTGGGCCGTTTATGTTTATGTTTCGGTGGCTCTCCATTATTTTCGTTTTCATTCGTTTCGTGATGGTGATGACAACAGCCCCCACTACCGTGAGCGTGTTCATTATTATTATTATTATTATTATTATTTTCATCGTCATCACTAGAAGAGGAAGAACTACTACTACTGTCACTACTGCTTTCTCCAAACAGCTTCTTCTTTTGAAACACACAACAACACTTACTGACTTGTTGATTTTCATGTTCGACTATATTTTCATCCCAGGAAACAAGACGACGATTCCTGCCATGTGGCTGTTGCTGATGTAAATTTAAAGCCGCTTCACCACCACTTGTGTCTTCTGTTGTTGCAGCCGTGCCATTATCGTTGGTTCTCTTTTTCAAAATCGAATTTGAATTATTATCATTATTATTTTCATTATCATCATCGTGGTGGTGGTGGTGGTGTCCGTTGTCTCGAGGGCGAAGGCGAAGCACAGCTGTCCTCGTGGGATCCACATAATAACTGTTGTTGGTGTTATTGTTTGTATTGGTGCGCATTTGCTGTTGTTGCTGTGATGATAAAGGGCCTTTGTTGTTATTGTTGTTATTGCTATCACCGTTCATTTTTTTATTTTTTTTATTTTTGCTTTTGTGGTTAGTAAATGTGTGTATAGAGGAAAAAAAAAAAGTGACTAGAAAAAAATATATATTTGAAGATAAAAAAAAATATATGTTCTTTTTTGGAGAGTGGGTTTGTTTGTTTCGTGTATTTTTATTTGGTTGTTTTGTAAATCTATTTAAAAAGAGAAAGAGAAAGAAGGGAGTGGAAGAGAAAATATGTATGAAAGCTATAAACATCAGAGCGCTACAAGCAAAGAGCAATGAAGATTTTTTATTATTACTAGTGATTAAAATTCTTGTTTTTTTTTTTTTGTATTTTGTTGTTCGTCTATTGCAGAAAATTGTACATGTCATATGTAAACAGATAAATTGTAAATTGTAAAAGAAAAATTGAAAATTGAACTTAAATTCAGCATTGTCTCTAGGTATAAAAGGTAAAAAGGTAAAAGTAAAAAAATTAAAATAATTTCCTTTTTTTGTTATAAAAAGCAATTGTACACGTGTATAAGTTTGTTTCTAACGTTGTTTTGTTCTATTATTATTTATCATTTACGATCAAATAATTTTCGATTTGTTCTATTATTATTATTATTATTTGTCGTTCTTGTTAATGGTAATGTTGTTGGTGTTGTTGTCGTTGTGGTTGTTGTGGCTGTTTGTGTGTTAGCAGTTGTTGCATCATTATTATTACGATCAGTTTGTAATAATAAATTAAGCTGCTCTTGTTGTTTTGCTTTTAACGATTTGGGTGTTACTTTGGTTCCTGTATGTTTCATAGTAGTATTATTATTATTATTATTATTATTATTATTATTATTATTAATATTATTATTGTAAATACGAGTAATGCAAGAATTGGGTCGTTGTTTATTATTATTAATCATAGTGTTAGTAGAAGTGGAAGCCATAGAAGCATTCTGTAAAGACGTATTATTAATAGTAGTAGTATTATTTAATATAGTACTTGCTGCGGTAGCTGAGAAAGGACGTCGTGGTGGGGTCGGTGTAAACAATACTGCTGAAGATGAAATATTAGTATTATTATTATTATTGTTGTTTGTTGTAGTAGCGACAAAAGGCTCTGGACGAGGCCTTGAAGCAGAACCGGTCTGACGTAGTGAAAATGGTTTTCGTTTCGGTTTGCCGTGAAGGACAAACAACTCCGCTTCTGTAAAGTTATTATTTACACTCATATTAAAAGTATTAATCGTACTATTTAGATTATTAGTATAAGTTCCATTATGAGTGTTGTTGAGCGTTCGCACGGTACTGTCAAATACTTCTAAACCACATGAAGAAAAGGAAGAAGACGAAGAATAATTATTATGATTATTATTATGATTATTATTATTATTATTGTTACTATTTTTCGAAGGAGAAGGCAATGTAGGTTCTGTCACATAAAAAACAGCGGTGTCGCTATTTCGTTTGGCTGTATTTAGATTTGTTACATTATTATTAATATTATTATTATCTGTAGCTGTTTCATTCAGATTTGGTTTCAAAATCGGACTTAGTGCTGGACTGATAGCTAGTGGTGGTGTGGGTGTAGTTAATATGGGTAAAGAGGAAAGAACAGCAGTTATACCACTATTTCCACTCTTATAATTATTATTATTATTATTATTATTTTGATTATGTGGATGATTGTTGTTGTGGTGGTGGTTATGGTTGTTGTTTGTTTTTGGGATAGTAGGACGAGAGAGGACATAAAAGAAATGCGGATAGACCATCATGCACTGTGAGAGCCAAGGATTGATGGAGTTGTAGATGTTTATTAGGGCATTAATATTATTAATATTATTATTATTATTATTATTATTATTATTTGTTATTGTTGTTCTGCAAGTGTTCGCATTCGTGGCAACAGCAGGTGTTGGGATATTATTTATACTTGGTCGCTCACTGTGGTTACTATTATTATTGTTATGTGTATTCGGTTTACCGTTTGGGGAGTTAAAAATAGCTTGTAGCATGTTTTCATTTGTCTTTTGTTCATAACGGCTATCACAGAAACAGAAATTGTAAAAGGTATAATTCAAATTATTATTATTATTATTGTTATTATTATTATTATTATTTCTGTACTTATTATTATTATTAGCATTTTCGGTGTTGCCTCCCTTTCCGTCCTTTTGTGGCAAACAAAGTCGAAACGTATGGAAACGATAAAAGAACGAAAAATATAAAAACTGCTCATCATTAAGCGAAATGCTGCACTGATGTTCCAACTTTAATCTTAACAGTGTCATATCTTTTCCTTTTCGATTGTTATTATTATTGTTATTATTATTGTTATTCCAAATACTTAACAGTTCTTCACTATTGAGAGAGCGTAAACCCATTTCATTATCATCTTTTTCTTCTTCCTCTTCGTCCTCCACTTCTTCTACTACAATTTCTTTTTTATTTTTGCTATTTTTATTATTCTTTCTTTCCTTTTCCTCTAGTTTTCTTTGTTCTTCCCGTTTCGCTTCCTTTTCTTCCTTTTGCTTTTGTCGTTCTAACTGTTGTAGCTTCTTTTGTGCTTCTAGATCCTTTTCTTCCTCCAACTGATAAAAATAATACGTCGTCATATGCGCTATTAAATGATAATTTCGGTAATCAAATAATAATTTCCGATTGTGATTGTTGACGGTGTTCGCAGAGGTCATTGATACTTCTTTTTGTCGCAGGAAAGATTGAAATTCATTTAACACTAAAGGATTATTATTATTAGCATTGTCATTATTATTATTATTAAAAAAGTATAACAAACGATGTAAGAGGCCGCTGAGGGCAATATCGACCGCTGTAAAATAGACATCTGGTACGCAACTTTCTATCCGCGCTAGTTCGTGACGATTGAAAAGAATAAAGAAATAATCTTCTAATACAAACGTTTCGTGATCTACATAATAGGCTTCTTCTCCACTCTGATTACTTTGATTATTAATAACAGAAAGAACAGGTTCATTACTGGCATTAATCGTGTTGAAATAAGCTTCACAATTATTATTATTATTATTATTATTATTATTACTACTATTATTATTATTTTTAGTTTGATAGGTATCACGATAATAATGCACAACCGAAGGCACATTTGCGAAATACCGTTTCAGTGCAAAAATCGTTTCCGGAGAAGCTTTTTGATTATGATGGGTATAATTATTATAATTGGGGTCATCAAAATAGTTTTTCATAAAATAATAATAATAATGAAAAGCAGAGGTGTGAGGCAGCAAATGCTCATTTAGGGTAGTGAGCACATCGTCATCGATATCCATTGCGTGAATATGATTTATTTTAGTAGTATTATTATTTTTACTACTGCTACTATTACTATTTTTATTCTTATTTTCTTCATTTCCTTCTTCTTTTTCGCCTTCCGCATTGATATTGTACTTGTTATTATAATAATCATCAATAGTTTCTTCTTCTTCGTCATTATTATTTTTATCTTTATGATCATTTTCGTATTCTTTTTGGAGTAAATGGAATTCTTTTTCGTCTTCGTAATTTTTCAAGAAGTCTTCTTCAATTATGTTTGTTATTTTATTCGCAAACGCACTACTGTTATTATTATTATTATTATTATTATTACTGTTAAGATTATTGTACTCTTTTTCGACATATTTTCGTTTTGTGTTTTCTTTATTTTTAAAATAACAGCGCAAAAATTGCTTTTTAATCGTTTCACCCATTTCCAAAATTTGATGAAAAAATAAACTGATTTCATTACTGTTTATCTTTTGATTTGCATTATTATTATTATTACTATTACTGTCATTATTTTTTAAGTGAGCATTTGTTTGTCCATCGTCATTATTACTATTACTCTGATTATTATTATTATTATTATTATTTTGGATATTATTATTATTCTGGTTGCTGGTGTTGGTGTTAGAAGTATAATGAAACTGTTTATACAACAACGAAAAACTGTTATAATTATTAAATGCCATTACTTTTGCTGCGCTAAAATGAATCCAAATCGAGCACACACCATTTTCATTTCCGATAATAATAAATTGATTCTTCTTGTTGGCATTACAATTAATTGAATTAACTTTTAACTTTTGAATCGATTGCCGAATCGCAAAAGTATTACTATTATTATTTCTATTTTTATTATTATTATGATTATACGTTAAATTTGTGTTTTCAATCTCATTAATGATTTCAATCTCTTTTAGAATTCGACTCTTTTGTTTTCCATTACTACTACTATAATTTTCTTCGTTATTATTATTGCCGCTTTTACTATGTTTTAATGATTCAGATAATAGCAAAGGCAAAATATCTTCTCCATAACTTAACCACTTATTGCTGTGACTATTTGTTTTAAAAATATGATTTTGATTATTTTGATTGTTGTTATTATGATGATTACTATTATTATTATTATTATTATTATTATTATTATTTTCTTGTTCTTGTTGTTGTTCTTGTTGGATCAAGTAATAATAATAATTCTCCAAACGGGCTCTAGCTAAAAGGGCTGCTGGGGATAACAACAACAACGGACTACTATCATTAATATAAATCGTATGTCGTTTGAATAACAGCTCGACCATATAGAAACCATAAATCGATTTATTATTATTATTACCATTTGTTTTAGATTTTATATTATTATTGTTATTAGGGGTGTAAGTGTTATCTTTTACGTAGGATAAAGCAAATAAAATTTGTTCTCGTATAGATTGGATATGATAGTTATTGAGAATCATATTATCATTGACAACATTATTATTATTATTATGTATATTGTTATTGTTATTGTTATTATTATATTCTTTTAAATTCTCAAACAAAAAGGAACTGAGAGGCTCTTTGGCGGCTGCTGTTCTGCGTCTATTCTTTAAACCTGTATTATTATTAGTAGTAGTATTACTGTTCAAATTATTTTCATATTCGAAAATGCTCTTCAGCATGATTTCTTCCAAGCATTTATTATTATTACTATTGTTTTTGTGACTGTTATTGTTATTATTATTGTGATAACAATAGATCCGTCGAACAATGTCGTGTAAAATAGAAAAGGTAATGAGTAAATCGGAAAGAGAGCAATTTTCAATATTTAAAATATTATTATTATTATTATTATTATGTTGAGGGCTGTCGTTGTTTGTTTTATTCGGAGAAACAAAAATAGAATTGACGGCACTGTTATCTTTATTATGTACATTATTATTATTATTACCATTCATTACATTCAAAAAATCTGATTTATGATTTAAATAATAACTTTCAAAAGAATTATCCATCGCGCTATTATTAATGTTATGATTACTGGAACTATTATTTTCTTCCTTTTCTGTTTTTTCTTCGATGCCAAATACAATAAATAAATAACTACAAATCATCTTGTACATGCCACTATTATTACTTTGGTTATTATTATTATTATTATTATTATTATTATTATTATTATTATTATTCTGATTTTGATTATTATAAAACAGATTTAATCGTTCACTTAACTGTTGAAACCGTTTGGTGTTCAAGGTCGAATAAAAAGACGAAAAATGATTTTTCTCCGCGTCGGTAAAAAATGCCTTTTGATTACAATTTAACACAATTGGTTCCATCTGGAAAGCAGAAAATAAATTCACAAGCGAGTACGAAACAATAAAACCATTTTTGGTGCCGATATATAATGTACAATAAAACGGCTCAAAAAAGATGGTAGAAATAATACTGTTACTACTGCTATTACTTTTAGCATTATTATTATTATTATTATTATTATTATTTTGATTTTGAGCATTATTATTATTATTTTGATGATTTGGATATTGATGATTAATTTGAAAAGGATAAATCCACAAGAGCGGTCCTACATCATTATTATTACTGTTATTATTATTATTATTATTATTTCTTAGATTATTATTATTATCAAAAGGAAACGAACGCATTAACTTATCATTTTGAACCATTTTATAAAACGAATCAAATAACTGAAAGCATTTCGCGTTTGGTAACGCATAAAAGAAGATGAGATTGTTGTTGTTACTTTGATTTTGATTATTGTTATTATTATTATTATTTTCTTTCACCGGACTGTCGGTCACGATCATTAACAACGGATACGCAGACGCAAAAGAAACACACTGAATGGATAAAATGGAGGGCACAGAAAATGACAAAACTAAAATTTGTTTTTCATTACTATTATAAATCGTAGTAGAAGCATTATCATTATTATTATTATTAGTGTTACTATTTTGTAAATCATAAATGTAAACACGACCTGTAATAAGCACAATCGCAATTAATTGTAAATGTGGATTTACACAGACAAATTGTACCGCATCCGTTTCCAAACATAACACATTACTATTATTAATATGTTCTGGTTTGTTATTATCATTTTTATTATTATCATTGACATATTGTAATAAGCTTCGGGTCCCTCTTACGGCAGTATTTGCCGCATTATTATTCTGATTATTATTATTTTTGTTAGTATTAGCAAAACTTAATACTCTTCGCTTTTGGGCTAAAAGACATTGAATCGCTTTTTCTACAATAAACGACGGAATAAACACAAAAGAGGCATTTCGTTTTAAATATAACATATTATTCTTATTACCACTATTATTATTATTATTTTCAGATTTCCCACCGCCACCGCCGCTGTTGTACAAAATGGAAAAATAACGAAAAATGCCATCCGCATAAATCACTAAAACTTCACTTTGGTTTTCTAAAAAGTAAATAAAAATGGGTTCTTTATGATTGATATTATTAATAATGGTTTGGTTAATATTATTATTATTATTATTATTATTATTGTTATTAATGTTAGTATTACCAGTGGAGATTAAAAGTAAAATCATTTGTGTAATTTCTTCCATTGTAATGGGGCTCTTTTGTAGTACATTTTTAATGCTGTTGTGACTATTATTATTGTTATTGTTATTGTTGTTGTTATTATTTCGTTTTTTCCTCTTTTGTTTAAATAATAATAACGAAACGGATCGGCTTTCCTCTTTTTGCTCTTCCGTCATATTACTATTATCATTGTTCGCCTCATCTGCAAACAACAACAGCGGTTTTTCGTCCTTTTCCATTTCATCTTTTTTATTATCTTCTACATTGTTTTCATTTTCACTTTCACTTTTACCTTCTTCCTCCTCTTCCTCTTCTTCTTGTTGTAATAAATTTTTAATACAACCGGCAGCCGCCGCCGCAGCCGCATTCATTGCATCTTCACAAGCAGGTGTGGACGTGATAAACGTGTGCACTAAGCGGCCATCTGTCGAATGGTAAATACGAATGTTGCCATTACTGAGACCGCAACAGATAAAGAAGTAAAATAATTGTGTTGCTGATGTTGTTGTTGTTGTTGTTGTTGTAGATGTTGTTGTGACTGTTTGTTTTGTTTTATTATTATTATCTTTTTCTTTTTCTGTTTTTGTTGTGGTGGTTGCAGGTAAAGAAGGAGAAGTAAAACTACAATGAAAACCACCCGTACAAGCACACAATAACACTAATTGTGAAGTTCCTTGTGTTGTATGTATTTGTAATTGATCATCAATATCAAACACAAAGCGTTCATTTGTATTTCCTTTCTTATTATTGTTATTATTATTATTAATATTTGTTTGTACTAATTTTTTTATTTTGTTGGTCTTGTTCGTCTTACCTATGGATAACATTTTTTTGATAATTTTATCGACCGATGGTGGTGGTCGTTTATGCTCATCTAAACCTCCAGCAGCATAAAAGTTACCTGCGGCAGCTCCATTATTATTATTATTATTATTATTATTATTATTATTATTGTTATTATTATTATCCAGCGTGCCAGCACGTTCGACACCGTCTTCATCATTATTAGTAGTAGTGTTATTATTATTACCTTTCTTTCCCCCACCACCTCCACCAGAGGCAGAAGAACAATTAGCAGAAGGATCATCAATTTTTATACCTAATAATAATAATCCGTTTTGTGATGACCACAAGCGCACTTCGGTCGCGCTATAGCTCACAATATAATTATGATGATTAATGCAGTAAAAATAATCTTCTTTTCGTTTTGTTATCAAGGTATTATTATTATTCATATTATTTATATTATTATTAGTAGTAGTAGTAGTAAAAGGGTTTATAGGTAAATGATAATGTTGATGGAATAACGGCAGCGGAAATAAAACTGTATCCGTTTGAAAAATAAAATCGTTATGCGCAACCACTTCGGTTTCTCCTTTTTTAAATAAACATAATAAAAAGTTATGAAAGCCTTTTAAAATTAACTTTTGATCATAATAGTTAAAAATGACATTTTGAATGGGCACCAATTTACCTCGATTAATATTATTTACATTATTATTATTATTGTTGTTGTTATTGTTTTTATTATTATTTTTACCAACAGTGTTATGTACTTCATATAAATTAAATCCATTTCGATTATTCGGATTTCCGCTATCATTATTACTATCATTACTATCTTCATCATCACCTTCATCATGGTCAAATCCATCTTCTGTACTTCTCTTTTTCTTTTTCTTTTTGGAATCATTATTATGATTATGTTTATTACGGTTATTATCTCCTCCTCCATTAAGTTCTTTATTTAACGCCATAAAACTAAACATAATCTCAAACAAATTTAAAGACCAAATCTTAACGAGGCCAGTTTCATCAATGCTGATAATTTTATCTAAAAAATCGACAATTTCAATAAACACAATTTGTTTTTGATGTGGAGAGGAAATATCGGCCAGCTCGAACACATGACTATTTAAATTGTTATTGTTATTATTATTATTATTGTTATTATTATCATTATTATTTTGCATTCCTGTTGTTGCCGTAGTGCTGGCACCACCAGTCACACGAATATTAATCACATTACTCAATACAAATAATTTATTACTTCCACTTCCTCCACTTCCAAAATTTAAATTATTTCCACCAGAAGAAGAAGAAGAAGTATCAATCGTATTGCTGCTTAGCGAAAGAGAAGTGGTAAACAAGACAATATTTTTAAAAGGAGAGTATACCATTTTTTTAATGGGTCCTCGGTTCAGATTATTATATTTTTTTAACAAGACAAATTCAAAATGGGATTCATTATTATTGTTATTACTAATTTTAGATTTAGATCCAGAAAAGGGCTCATACGAAGAGCGATAATACGATTTGCTATTTAAATCATGAAAATTAGGTCTATTATTATTATTATTGTTGTTGTTATTATTATTACTATAGTTATTATTATTATTCTGACTATGAACTTGTATTAATTGCAAAATCGAAATGCTTCCATCTTGAGAAGAAGTTAAAATGTAACCCGTTTCGGTGGCAATAATCGTTGTTATCATTTGACCTTCTAGCGCTGTATTTTTGTTATTGACGTGTACGCCGTTTGTATTTAAAATAGCAATGACGTGTTGTTTGCAATCTAATAGCACACATTCTTTTCGATTTAAATTACTATTATTATTACTATTGATTGCCTCATTATAGATATTAGTATTACCATTATCGTTGTTATTGTTTGTATGAGGATTTGTGTTCGCCGTCGTATTAAAATTTGTATTTGCATTTGTTGAAGTAGAGTTATAAAGTGGGGATTTAGAAAATAAAAGGGCATTATGTAAATTAAGCGCAACGAGTGTACCATCTCTATAAGCAATTAATAATAATTGTTTATAATAAAAAGGAATAATCGAATTTTTATTATTATTATTATCACTAGTTTCTCCTCCCTCTCCTTCTTGTTCACTAGCGTGTTGTATATTATTATTATTATTATTATTATTATTATTTCTAGACAATAAAAATAAAAAATCCGCAGCCCCCAACCACTCCATCGCTGTAATCGTTTGTTCACATTTAATATACGCCATTTCCGAATGAGATGGTAAATGATTATACCTATTCGCTCCCCCACCTTCTTTCCTATGATTATCTTTATTACTTTTGGTAGAACTGGTAATTAAATTAGAGGTATTTGCATGAAACATACTGTACACACGTAAATATAAATCTTTATGAGCGGTAACGCACAAATGTTTAAATTTCACATTGTGTTGTAATTGTTTATAGCCGTAATAATCGTTATCATCATTTCCACCTCCAACGGTATTATTCATTGTATTTACCGTATTATTATTAAAATTATTAGCACTAATCATATTATTATTATTATTATTATTATTATTATTATTATTACTATTATTACTATTATTAATAGCGCGCATACTTTGACTATTAAAAAGGTGGAAAACAGATACTGCCATGGTCATTTCGTTTTCCTTTTCAGAGCTGTGAAACATATTTTGTGTACCCACATTATTGTTATTATTATTTATATCATCATCATTATTAGTATTATTATTATTACTGTTATGATTTCGATTGCCTCTAATGTAGGCATTATAATCTACCGCAACACGTTCTTCCGCACTATTATTATTATTATTTCGTGTAGTATTATTATAATTTAAATTAAAAAATGTTTGTAATGGATGTACATAAAGATGAAATAAAGGCACGGTTAAAGAAAGTGTACCAAAAGCTGTGTACGTATTTGGCTTTTCACTTTCAATTAAAACAAAGGGTGGTGAAAAAAAAGAAGAGGAAGAGGAGAATATGGTTTCCTTATTATTATTATTATTATTTTCATTTTTATTAGTTTCTGAGGCCATGTAAAAATTTTCTTCTGCTTCTTCTTTCAACTTTTGAAATAATAATAATGGCAATTGAGAATGTAAAACAGATATCATCGTACCGTTATAATGCGCTATCCGCTCGACTACATTATTATTATTATTATTATTAAATACATTATTAGCATTATACGTATGAAAAAGATTACTATTCGGAAAAGGCGCCAACACAAAACGGTCCGAAAAAGAAAAGACATTCTTTTTACTACTACCACTATTATTCTTATGACTCATTAAATTTTGTAAAACCATAATTTCATTCGATTTGGATTTGTGATTTATAATTTCCGCTTTTTCTAACAGACAATTTGTAAAGCTTTGCCACGTAATAAACTGACTGTTTTGATATTGAAAACTGGTATTACTATTGGTATGATTTAAAAGATTAAAATTATTATTATGAGTAGCAGTTGTTGCTGAAGTTGTTTGATTATGATAAATACGTACAATTTCATAATATAACTGCACCGCTGCGCTACGACAGTTTTGCATGGCTAACGAAACTAATTCTTTTATTTCTTTTCGGAAAGATAAATACTGATAATAAAAACGCAAAAAACGACGATGCGATTTTTCAGAAGCCGTTCGATAATGAAAAGCATAATTATTACTATTATTATTATTTTCGTTGTTATTATTATTATTACTATGTTTTGTTTTATAAGTGGGTGGTGGTAAATTTAATAAACTATCTTCATCTTCAGGCAACAGCGCGCCCCAGCCCTGTTTCACATTTTCAATTTGACCGGAAGCTTCATAGGTCTCTTTTAGTGGTGGCATTAATAAATACAAGATGGAAATATAATTATCTTTTTCAATTTTGGTTGTCATTTGTTCTTTATTATTAGTATTATTATTGGTGTTGTTGTTATTATTGACAAAAATGTGTTTTACTTTTTCTTCATACCGTTCATGAAAATTCATATACGTTTCTTTATTCGTGTAATAATGATCTTCTTCGGGTCTTCGTGTAGTATTATTATTATTATTATCATTTGTTGTATTATTATTTTGAATATAATTCAAATTATAATAATCAGGAAAACATAAATTGTAATCAGAAAAGTAATACGGATCAACAAACGTGCGCATAAAAATCGCAAACGGAAAATATTTTAAATAATAAATTTGAAAAAAAAGGCGACTAATAATGTACACAAAAATGGTCATGGGAATTTTTAAATACATTTCATTTAATTTATCCGCCGTCATGTTATATAGTAAGTTGTGATTTATATCATTACTACTATCACTAATATTATTATTACTATTAGTATTAGTATTATTATTATTATTATTATTATCTAAATTCTGAGCGCTAGCCTCTAAAGCCTCCTTTGCTAATCCTGCTGCATCATTATTATTATTATCTTTATTATCTTTTTCTTTTGTAGTAGTTGTTGTGGTTGTTGTATTTAAAAACATTTTTTGTTTTTCCTCAGTTAAAACCATTTCGGTAAGTTCATTAAACACGTCCATTTCCCAAATGGTTTGGTTATATAAAGGCATATGGCGTCTATTATTATTATTAATATTATTTTCAACACTATGATTATTATTATCAATATTATCATTATTATTATTATTTTCTGTTGTGGTTGTTGTATGATTATTATTATTATTATTATTATTATTAACCATTAAATACGAAGGAGGGGGTATAATTTCCCATGGCCTTTTTGTAAATATATCTTGAACCAAAACTTCCTCTAAATTATATTTTATCCCATTATCATTTTCTTCATTCTCATTATCTTTTTTATTCTTGCTCTTGAACAGTTTAAGTTTACGATTATTATTATTATAATTATTATTATTATTATTTTGTAACTGAAAAACACGTTCTAAAAGGTCTTCCAAAATCGTTTGACCCGATTTTCCACCACTCGTAGAAGTTATTTTTTTATTACTATTAAAAAGATGTTGTGCTTTTTGCTTCCAACTGATAAATCGATTTTTTTGTATCTTTTCCGAAAATTGACACACTCGAGATTCGTAATCGTACAAACAATGGGCAATCACTTTATTAAAATTAAAACGGTAATTATCACTATTATTACTATTATTATTATTATTATTATTATTATTGTGATGTTCTAAACAAGGATACAACTGGTCCCACGCATTAATATTTTCGCCTTCTTCTTTTTGTATTGCTGTGTTATTAAAAGCACCCATGCCAGTTTTAGTATTATTAATATTATTATTATTATTATTTGAAGAAGAAATGGTGGTATTGTTAGCATAAAAACGAGTTATTTCATGTTCTAAATAGTTTTGATAATTTTTAATTTCATCGTTATTTTTATTTTCACTATTGGCGCTGAAAAAATGATCTAAATTATTTTGAGTTGTGCCTGAATTACTGTTACTGTTCGCATCATTAAAAATAGATAAGTGAATAAAAAACATCTTTTTAATATTTTCCAAATCACACAGAACTAACGTCAATGGGTCAATTTCTTCCTTTTGAATATTTTCTAAAACGGTGTCATAATTAAAATGATATATTTGCTGAATCAGTAAATCGGAAACACCACTAAAAGGGGCTTTGAAATGTTTGAAATCATTATAATGTGGTCGATTATTATTATTATTATTATTATTATTATTGTTGTTGTTTGTATTTGTGGTATTATTAAATGCACTATTATAAGTGAAGGAGAAATTTGTATACGTGTTGTTCGGTGTTGGATCTGTCATTTTCTTTTTTGTTTTTTGTTTTTTGTTTTTTTACAAATTATTTTTAGTAATCAATGAATGATAAAACGAGAGAAAGAGAAAAAACAAAAAAAAGCAATATACAGTTTATTTGTTTCTACACAGAAAAAAAAAAAGAAGTGTGGATAATAATACAAATAAAAGATATATATAAATGTGATTGTGTATAGAGAGAAGAAATAAAAAGAAAACCAAAGAGAAGTAATGAATAAAATAAGCAAAGAAGTAAAAGATTTTTTTTTTTGATTATAAGTGTGTATAAATGTAAAATTAGATTACCTTCTTTTTTGTTGTTGTTGTTTTGTGGGTGTATATATAAAAATGTTTTAGTTCGCTTTTTTTATTTTTATTATAATTATTGCCGTTGTTTACAACCAACAGCAATAAAGGAAAAGAAGAAAAAGGACAAAAAATATTGAAGAGTTTTAAAATAAAAGGGGATCTAAGAAAAGTAATCAAAAAAAAAAAAACGTACAGAATAAGTTCAAAAAAAAAATAAGAAAATACAAATATATCTCTTTTTTTTTTTTTTTGTTATCGCGTTGTCTATTTTTATATATTTTGGTATGTGTACGAGAAAAACAAAATACGTACTTTTAGTTAGTGCTAGTTGAAAAGAGAAAATGAGAGATAAAAAGAGAGAAAAAAAGAATATGCAGCAAACATTTGTTTCATAATTTCATTTAATAACAAATCAAAAAA
>AUXN01000256.1:0-15137 GCA_000482125.1 Strigomonas galati
ATATATATTTGAAGGATTAAACGAATGCACTAGTATAAAGAAAAAGAAAAAAAAAAAAAAAGACTCTGGTTTACTTTAGACAAGAAGGAAACAATAAACCCTGATCTTATCCAAATGAGCTAGAGAAGAAAAAAAGAGAGGAGAGGAAAGAGGAGAGAGAAAGGGGGTTGAAAGAAGTGGAATGAGCATCAAAAATGATGGAAACCTTCTCCGAAAAAAAAAAAATACAGATGCATTTAGATGCACAATGTAAGGGTGGTGGTTAAGTTAAGTAAATAATAATAGATATCTTTTTTTATTATTATCATTTTCAATGGCAACGGGGGGTATTCATTAATTAGTTTTGTTTTTGTGTGGTGAGTGTGTGTGCGTGTGTGGATGGTGGTGGAGGGTATACGTGGAACTAAGAGAGGTCTTCTCTTGTGCCTTCACAGACATATATATATATATATAATCATAATTGTAAATTTAAATATTTAGATATAGATATATACATACATCAAGATGTATTTATCTTTTTCTTAAGCAACCATTCTGTGATTGCATGAGGATACATTTTAAAAGTATAAAGCTAAGGGAGAGAAAAAAAGTAAGAAGTGCAATAGAAAAAGGTAAAACGAAAGAAAAAAAAAGATATATCAGATTGTCCAAGTTATTTTTGTGTTCTTTTTTTTTTTTTCTTTAAACTGATTCTATGATTCTATTTTTTTTTATTTAGTCAACAAAGCAACAGCAACAATAAATAAATTACGTTTTTTTTTTTTTTTTAAGGTTCTGTAATGCACATTAAACACTAAAGCTGCTGTCATCGGAATCGTCATCCTCCACATCATCGTCCAGGACTTCTGCCGGTCCCAACTTCGTGCACGGCACAATGGCCTTCTCCTCCTGCTGTTTCCGTCTGGCCTCGTTGGCAGCCGCCATGTACGTTGTGACGGGCTCGTTGCCGTACATTTTAACAAACGAGCCATACAGGTTGTTCATTACGGCGCGATGGTTGTGACGCATGTGATACGCCTTTACGACATTTTGCATGAGGTGCGCGATGGTGAGCGGGCCAACGCCGCACGGCACCGGCGTGATCGCGTCGGCAACTTGGCGAACCGAATCGAAGTCCATGTCGCCATAGAGCGTCCGCATCTTCCCCGTCTTCGGGTCCGGCTGTGCGTTCGGCGGCGGCACGTTGGTCGCCACGTCGATCACCACCGCACCCTTCTTCACGAAAGACTTATCAAAGATGTTCGCCTCGCCGTAGGCGCTGATGAGCACATCCGCGGTGGACATGATGCGCTGCAGCTGGTCAAGCGAGTTCTGCCGGCTGCACATGGTGACCATGAAGCGGCCCTCCTTCTGCAACAACGCTGTGGTAGGCACGCCGACCACCATGCTCTTGTTCACGACGACGGCGTGCAATGATCGGGGGGCGTTGGTGATCACCTCGGGATGCTCGTTGCGGGCAAAGAAGTGGTACTTGCGGTTCAGGTACGAGAAGAGAAGCGTACGGACGGCGAGGGCCGTGCACGGAATGAAAAAGCGCTTCTCGTGCGAGCGCCAGCCGACCTGGCGGAAGTTGTCTCCCACGTCATTCTCGGCCATGAGAAGGTCATCTGCAAGGCTAGAGGAGGTGCTCGGCTGTTGTTGCTGGTCGTGTGACAGCAGCTGGCTGAGAGGGCTCTGGTCCTGAATAAACAGATTCCCAGCATTCAGTGGATGCAGGCCGTCTACGTCTTTGCTAGGGTTAATGTGGAACAGCGCCCGCCGAGCACGCAGGTGCGGCGGCAACGGCAGCTGCAGCAGGACCCCGTCAATCTCTGGGTTGATATTCACATTGATGAGCTCTTCGTGCAGCTTCGCTTGCGAGATGTCCTCCGGTAGCAGTACGTCGTGCACCTTTATGCCGCATGCGGTGGCGGCCAAACGCTTGTTACGCACATATCGGACAGAGTCCTCCCGGGCGCCGACCTGCACGACCGCCAGGCAGGGCGGTCGTTTCAGCAAGTCGACTTCCATCTTGATACGCTTCTTCATCTCCATGCTGATCCCTGTCCCGGAGAGAACCTCTGCCTCATAACGCACACAACTGGAACGGAACATTTCTCAACTATGAAAAAAAAAAAAAGAATAAGGTAGAAAATAAGAGAGAACAAATTGTAAGCGCATCACAAATTAAAAGGGCAAGTGGTAAATGTAAACGTAGATAGTGTGTGTACGATGCTTATCACTCAATTACAGGAGCATGTGTTCGTCATTATGATTAATAGTTTTTTTTTCTTCTTCTTTTTTTTTTACTTTTTGGATTCAAGCAGTTGTTGTAAAATAAATCGTTCTGTATCTGTTAATGGACCCGGTGAGGTGAGGTTGCTCGAAAGAGCCTGATCGATGGCATGCATCTTGGCCTCTGGCTTCTCCTCACTCGCTGCATCCTTATCCCCCGCGGTTTCTGTATTCTGTTGAGACAAAATCACTTGGAACAGTTCCTTTGTGGACGCTAAGTATTGGTCTTCTATGTGTGGAAGCATACGCACTACACGTAAAGTGTGCGCCACGGCGCACACCGTGTGGCCTCGAACTCCCTTTTCGCCAGGCTCTTGCTGATGTGACGCCAGCAGCTTCTCCAAGGTCTGTATCTGTGCGGTGTTCACCTCCAAATCCTTCTTCTCTTGCTGCAACTTGGAAAGCTTGCGGTGCCATTCGAATAACTGGGCTGGGTATTCCTGATGGATGTACTCCTCCCGCGCTGCGTGTGCCTCACGCCCAGTGAGGCGTGACAGCTGCAGCTGCCTACACTCTCGTTGCACGGCTAACGATTGACGTCGCGCCTCCGACAATGTTACTTCTTCCAGGGAGAGGTCCTGCTGTAATCTAACGAGACAGCTCTGGCGCTCCTGTGATGTGTGCTGTAGCGCAGTCAACTCAGTGAGGAAGGTGTCAATATCGGTCTCCGCATTGATGTGCAGGAGGCTATCCATCACGAAGTCTCTTTGCTGGGGAGGGAGAAAGAAAAAGAAAAAAAAAAAGTATTAATCTCTGGGATGAAAATAGCATAGAGAGGAGGGAAGAATAGAAAATTTAATGAAGTCACAAGTATTCTGTTAGTCAATATTTTTGAGCATTACTTTTCCTTGCTAGAAATGTGTACAAAGATCATGCGCATACAAGTTGTGTGGGTGTGGGTGTCTAGAAAGTAAAGACAAGTGCTGGAGAACACCTCCAACGGAGGGGAACAACAACAGCAACAACAACAAAAAAAGATACAGCAACAACGATGATGGGATCAAGAAGAAGAAAAAAAAGTGCACAATAATGAAGTTCTCTCATGAGACAGGCACGGCGAGTGACAGCACCAATGAGGTAAAAGCATTCCGTGTGAGGGAGGCGCTTCCTGAGGCTAATAGGCTTGCACGCAGGCTGCGCACTGTGGCCGTGCTTACAGGCCCTTCTAAAATCGTTTCCGTCATACGACGCACCAAAAGTTGGTTAAGGGGGATCGACACCCCATTTGCTCCACCTGCTGTGCAACCGTTTTTTTCTACGCCAGCCGCCTCGGCAAACTCGTCAAACACACGGTCCAGTGTACCGCTCAACAGGACGTAACGCGCGCTCTTAGTCGGCTGTGCGGCAGGCGACGGCGGGTTGCTTTCCACGCTATCGCAGCGGCCGCTCAAAGCTTCTTCGCCAAAGAGCTGGGCCTCCGTGACAGTAGCGGGCGAAACGTCGTACAGGTTGGCCCCAGAACCGGCGCCGTGGGCCATGGGTGGTCGACGGGGCTCCGGGCACGTCTCCTCTTCCTCTTCGTCACAGAGTGTGTCCATGATTGCGTGCAGATCAGACAAAGACATGACGGACAGTTGCTGTCGTCTCAGGTCGTACCAGGGGCGACCGGTCACTATCGTGTAGAGGTGTCGCAAGCGCGAAGGGGCGAGCAGCTGCGCCACCGTGGCCTCATGCTGTATCGAAGAGGGGAAGAGTGTTTCTATAATGGGAATGAGATGAGAGACGCTGAGCAGCCCATCGCTCTCCGTATCCCACGTGGCAAATAGTAAAGACGCTTGCTGTTTTTTATGGAGCAAAAGCGCCGCTAAAAAAGGGATGGTTGCCTCTTTCGAATGACTAGGCATGCTGTCAAAGGAAAGAAAATAATAATGCGATGTGTCAGATTAAGAAGAAAAGATAAGATAAAGAAAAAATAGAGAGATTAGGGTATTTTTCAACAACAAAAATAAAGAATACCACACATATTCCTACTTTCCATTCGACTCGTTTGGATGCACACTGTTAGCATTTCTTGTTCAGTGAAACCCTCTGCAAAAACAAAAAAAAAGGTAAATATATATATTATTTGTTGTTGAGTTGCTTAATTTAAGAAAGAAAAAATGTATATATATTATCAACAGAAATCTGATAGTTCATGTCTTTACTTTTATTTTTCTATTATTATTGTAAAATAATCCTTTCTTTCATACGAACAACCTCTCCCTTCCTACAAAAAATACAAAATAAAAAGAGAATTACGCTGCTTGTGTGTGTGTACCTCATTGACCTTCGCGCGGCAGTGTCTTCACCCAGGCGCACAAGAGGTGTGTGTCGTCAGAAGAGAGCAACGAGCCGCAAAAACCAGACAGGTAGGCGGTGTCGTGCAGCTCGTCAACAGAGCCCACCACAAAGCCCAGCGCTGTTTGCGACATGGACTGCCGCATCTCGGTCTCGCTGACGCTGTTCTTCCGGATGGCGGCGAGTTTGTCCCCGTCGTGCGTGGCACAGCAGCGTAGCACCTGCACCAGGAGCTCGTCGCCAATGTCGCGCCAACACTTGGCCGCGATGAGCGCGGCGGCCTGCCAGGCCTCCACGTTGCCTATGTTCAGCAGCCGCTGCACAGCAGCCTGTGGTCCGAGGACACAATCGTCCGCATCTGGGGAGAGAAACTTCTTCTGCGCGGTCACGATGCGGGTCTCCAGCTCGAGCTCGTTGTACTTGTTCGTCTGCGGAGAGCCGGCAGCTGCCCACGCGAGGTGGCTGAGGGCAAGGCAGCGTTCGCGGTGGGTCACGGCGTTGCTGCCGTACGCGACGGCCTGCGGTGACGCGATTCCCTCGTGCAGCAGCGCGTCATAGCGCGTGGGCGCGCGGAGCCACAGCAGATGCGGCGCCTCCTCTTCCAGAAAGGCCGTGAGCTGGGTGTCCGCCGCCGGCACGCCTGGCAGCACCTCCGGCAGGTGCAGGAGCTCCCACTCCCGGCCCGTGCGCAGCAAGTAGCGCATTGCCATGCCCAGCACATACTTGTTCCGGCGGCAGTAGGCTGCGAGGACCGAGTACACGGCGCTGCTCGAGATGGGGTCCTCGACGGGAGCCGACAGCGCGAACACCATAAGGACGTCAGCCGCGTGGAAGGTGAGGGCAATCTCCTCACTCCACTGCAGCGCCTTCCCGCAGATGCCGCTCGCCACCTTCATGGGCGTCGGCGCACCGAACGGGTAGCCGATGCCGCGCTGCTCGATGAAGGGGGTGCGCAGAAACGTTTTGTAGATGCGCTCCGAGTAATAGCGGGAGTCGCCGGCGAGGCCGCTTGCCTCAAAGTGGTTGCTAAAGGAAAAGTAGAGAAGGTAGCAAATCGTGTCGAGCAGGTCCGTCATCTCCTCGTTCGTGACAGTTCGCTGGGAAAACCCTCCGGGAGCGGCAGCGGTGGTATGCGTGTCGTCAGACCCTTCCGGTGGGCGAGAGGAGGACTGCGTCAGAGGTAAGACTATCATGTCTTCTAAGATTTCGGAAAGAAGCGGTACCACTTGGTCAAAGACCGTCTCCACACCGGCATCGCCCGTGTTGGTCCACAGCAACGCCTTGATGTTCCCAGGGAGGCGGCACACGGCGCACGTCTGCTCCCGTGACTCCCGCACAATGGAGGCTACCACTATAAAGATGGACGCCACCGCCTTGGCCTCACGAAACTTCTCACCCGTGCTCTTGAGACCGCGCAAGATGAACAAGAGATAGTTGCCAACCGACTTCAGCAACGCCATGGTGTGCACTGGGTTGGAGAAAAAGAGCTCCGCAGCTGTCAACGACTGCTCCCTCAGCGCCGGATCTGCCTCGCGCATCTCCTCGGCGATCTGCACAATGCACCGCTTCAGCAGCTGATGGCAGCGCTCTAGTTGCTCTGTTGAGCGAAGAAGGCTGATCTGCTCGTCCTTGTAGGGATGTGCCACAAACTGATAGTCTTCTATGGACTCCGCCGAGGCCGAGACCACATTCACGTTTTGCAAGTCCCGCAGCGCCGACATGGCGTCAAGCGATTCTTGGATAGAGATGAGGTGCGCCACCGTGCTGGCCTGCAAGGCGCCGCGAAACGCCTCTGACTGCAAGATGGCGGTCAGCAGGCGACGATGGTTCTCTTTGCGGTAGCGGAGGTTGCGCGTGATGTAGAGAATGATATTGTCGTCCTCCGAGTTGAGGTCGGCGCGGGCCCAGTTGCGGGGCTGCGACACCTGGTCCACCGCGAGTGAGATACTGGCCGTACGGACGGCGTCGTCGATGGGCTCGCCGCTCTCCTGGGAGAAGAGCCGCTCCACGAGGCGGCGCGTGGCGTCATTGTCGGCTGGACTATCCGCCACCAGTGACGCGCCGCGGGCCTCCGTGAGGTCGTGCAAGGTGGCTGGATTGTAGGCGTCGTCAAAGATGCGCACAGGGCCGTCCTTGTCGAGCGCAACGAGAGACCCATCTTCCAGCAGCAGCGTCCCGTAGGGCTGCCGAAGGGCTGATATTTCGGCCGTGTCGGCACTGGCGCATGGGCTGTGCACACTCACCTGGTTGTTCACGCGAATATAGTAGGCGTTGATGCAGATGACAACGTAGCTGATCTTATCGTCGATGAACATGTTGATATGATGGCGCGGCGCCTCAGCGGCAGCAGTCGTCACGCCCTCAAGCACGTTGAGGTCTACGTAGTGGACAATACTGCCTGACGCGCACTCCAGTGTGACAAGGTAGAGCGAGCCACGGCTGCCCCTCTGCGGCTTGGTGAGAAACAGCGCACACACCTTGTGGCGGCTCTCGGCCACACGAAGCACGGTGCCCTCCATCTTGAGCGCCGCCGGAATCGACGTGCCCCAGCAGGCAGCCAGATCCGCGTTGTCGCAGCCTTGATGCAAAGCGCTGGTGTCTAGAAGAAAGAGCTCGCCCGCGTTTGTTGTCACGAAGAGTCGGTCCGGGTAGTAGCCACGCAACAGCACTTGTGTGATGGCACCACCGCTGCCCCACGTCTTGCGCGAGGCATCCGCAACGGCAGTACTATTTGGGTGGGCACTCTGCATGGACTCATCCTCCACGCGAGAGTCGCCACCGCCGCTGACGAACGACTTGAGGAAGGACAGGACGCCGCCGCCACCGCGGCTACGGGAGGAGGCACTGCCATTGTGGCTGCTGTCTTTTGCCGTGGGGCCGCTGTGTGTGCGGTTAACACTCTCGCATGTGGCTTCTGCCGTGTCGAACTGGCCGCTGTAGTACTGTCCGTTGCGCCGCACAGTCACCGCCACCGTCCCCTGTGTTGTGCCGACGGCCGTGACGAGGAGGTCCTCTGGTTTGCGGCGCCGCTCGCAGAGGAAGGCGGTCGCCTCGATGGCATTCACCCCCTCCAATAGACTGAACTCAGTCGTGTGATCTAGACTGCACACGACGCCTCGGTTGCTGCAGAAGGCGAGCGAGTCATCGGTGCCCATCTCGCTGACAAACAAGGGCACGCCCTCAGGACCTGGTGCAAACTTGGGGATACTGCGGACATCAGCTGGCGTGCGAGACCACTGCGGGCGGCTCAGGTTCCAGACGTAGATGAGCTGCTTGGCTTCGTCCACGAGCCAGCACATGCGGCGCCCGGTGCCGGAGAGGCAGGTATCGTAGAGGTAGCGCTCGTTGTCCATCTGGCTGCGGTTTTGTTTCTGTTTCGATTGTATTATGGAATCACCGCCGCCGTTGCTACTCGTGGAGAGATTTGATCCGTCCGTGTGATCGTACGTGAACATGGAGCTGCGTTGCGTCCGCTGCACCTTTGTAGGCGAAGAAAACGAGTACATTACGACAGACTAGCTCCAAGGGCACACCAACAACCAAAAAACGAGAAGTAATAATAATAATAATAATAATAATGAAACAAGTATTGAAAACGTAGTGTAAAAAACTAGGTTGAAATTAGGTCCGTCTCTATGCGTTCAAGTTACGAATGAAAAAAAATTCTAGAACAAAGAAAACAAAAATAACAAGCTTCACATATAAGAGAAGAATTCAAGAAGAGAAAGTGATTTGAAGTTTGGTGTGTAACGCAAATTCATTCTTGGAACCGTATTCCCTAACGAAGAAAACATACATCACATGTTTCACAGGAAAACAAAAATCTCAAATATGATATGAAAATGGAATAAACATTTTACACGGGGTAAAGAAATATATAAATTTTGAATAAAATAGCACATTGTTCATTAATTTATTTTACATCAAATATTACAAAAAAGAAAGTGAACCAGACGTGAGTCAAAAACAGAAAAAGAAGAAAAAATTCTTCATTTTTTTTTCTTTTCTTAATGTTCAATGTGTACGAAGCAATTTTATGAAAAGTAACAAAAATAGGGAGAGTGTGAAAAATAATAATAGTAAGTACATCTGGAAATGCGAGAATAATTTTTGCTCCCTAAAAAACGACAAAACGAAAAGTAACAGTAAATAATAATGAATAATAGCCCATGTATAAGAAGGGCAGAAAAAAAAAAAAAAAAACAAGCTGCTGGTGTGACTTCAATAAATGTATATGTCACATAACTCCTTCACAAACCGAAATTCTTCGGATTCACCGCCATACAACGTGGATGCGCCATTCAGAACATACTGCTTGAATTCAACGGCCTTCGCCTTGTCGCCACAGCGATTGAACAGTTGGGCGTACACAATCAGATTGGGCATGCAGACAAGATAGCATTCCTCAAAGTTGACAAACCGCGCTAATCTCGGGTCCGACAGGTCCAGCTGTGGGTTGCCATAGTATGAGAGCTTTGCTACCGCCTCCATCTCCTTCTTTTTGTCCTTTGCATCGGAGCTGTCCTCGAAAGCAGTCAGGTGCTTGAAGACCACCTCATCTCCTTGTTGCATGCGGGCAGGATGCACCACATCGATCGCCTGCTCCTTAGTCATGAGCACAAAGGAGGAAGTGGAAATGCCTGCGGACAGCTGATACTCCGGCAGAATGTGCTGGAGCAGCGACGCGTTGTACCCTGGCACCATGAAGGCGTCCTGAATCATGACCCAGCGCACGTAGCGGAACACCTCACGCTCACCGGGCGGCTGGACCACCGCCAGCTCCGACTTGAGACGGTTCTCGTAGTCAATCGAGAATTTGACAGGGTACTTGATGGTGGTGTTGAGGGCCACCGCATGAACCGGGTTGAACATGCCGGACGTGGCCATGTATGTTTGATTACCTACATGGCCTGTGTTCTGAGGCACGTTCACGAACATGTTGTAGGAGGAATTGTTAGACGTCTCCGGTGCATCGGTGTCACTAAACGTGACATTGAGATCCGTCTTGGGGACTGTTTTCAGGAACTCCGATCGAATCTCTTCATCTTCGCAGAGAGAGACGCCCAACTGCATCTCGTGCAGGGTGACGCGCATAAGCTCCATCAAATTGTCGTACACGCGGCTCACCCTCGCCTTATCGTTAGCGTCGAAGTCTTTATTGGTGGAGAGGAAAACTATATCGACGTAGTTCACGCACAGCACTGAGTAGTTAAACACCGCTGCGCACCAGTAGTAGCGCAAGTAGGCGTGTACGGACTGGAAGAGATTCTGCATGTCACGGTAGGTGACATGATCCTTTGTCTTGTTCCCCCGCTCAAACCGGAATGATTTTTTGTGTTTGTGACCAATGTGATCAGTCTGTTTGCGCTTTCCCAAGTCGGTGGAGCCTGCACCCTCCTCCGTGCCCTTTGGCTCAGTTGAGCCCTCGCGTTCAATATACGAGCTCTTGTCTCCAAAAACAATAATGTCATTCGCACCGGGGCTACCACCTGGACTCGTTTCCTCCACGGAGATAGGGGGCATCAGTGGGCTCATGGAGGTAGAGTCTTCGATCGAGTTCTCCCCAAAGCGCCCTCCTTCCTGCTCCTGCAACCACGCACGGTAGCAGTAGAGGAACATTTGAATGTGCACAATCATCTGCGCGGAGTGCATAGCGGCCATCATACGGCAGATAGATTCTTTTGGCCTTTTTAGGTACGATTTGATAATGTTGGCACACACGCGGAGATAGTCTAAGATAACATTCAGCTGCTTTCCTATAGGTAGCTCAATGACCGTGTCCTCCACTGCCTGCTCGCGCTGAGGAGCGTCAGCATTCGCCTGTTTTTTAGTAGCAGCTTGCTTCGCGCCGGCGGCCGCAGCCGCGCGCAGCGCAATCCAGAAACCACGGGCCGGGTGGCAGGTGACTGCCCTCTGAAACTCAAGCTCCGAGAGGGTGTACCGACCTTCCATTAAATATTCGACGCCGGTGTGGTATGATTCAGGCATACCCTGCTCCTCGAACGCTGTAGATTCGCTAGAACCCATGATGAGCAAAACGAAGAGTGCAACTCCAAGACTAAAACTAAAAACATACAAAAAATAATACAGAGATGGAAAGGGAGGGGGGGGGGAGTTGGAAAAAAAGAGGCAGTGAATGATGCACAAATGTCAAAAAAGGGCGTGGGAAAGTCATAATGATGAATTGGCAACGTGGAAGCAATAATGATAAGTAACAATAATTATAAAAGACAAAAAAAAAAAAAATGAAGTAGTTCTTGTTTGAATGTAATTATTGCCTTTTGGGGGAAATGTATACTTATAAAAGCGCATTTTCTATATATATTGTAACATCTATGAATAATAATAATAATAATAAAAACTTTTTATGTGTGCCTTCCTTTTTTTAAAAGGTAGGACGGAAACATATAGATATGCAACGCGTTTTCTCTCTATTTTTGCGCTGTTTTCTATGATGTCGTCTTCTCCTCTTCATCTGCAGACATGCGTTCCAGCATATTAATCAGTGGTCTCTCCCACTTGGCATCAATGTGGCGTTCCAACAGGATGCTCTTCAAGCTCGGGGCATCGTTGAGAGGGTCAAAGTCATCGAGGCTATCCCACTCCAGCGGACAGCAGAGGGACCCTGTCCCGGGGTGGATGCAGAAGGGCAGCTTCAAGAGATGGTCACGGCGAGTACTGACGTGCTCATCCAGCCTAGGGTACATGAGGAGCAGCGCCACACCTTGTACCACATCGCGCACCTCCTTTTCGTTCGAGCCGAGCGCCGGCAGCACCGTGTGCCAGTCCAGCACGTTGCCTGCATTATACGTGATGCGGTTTGTGAAGCGTCTAAGCGCATCGTGGTTTCCCGCCTTGAGCACAGCCGTAATGGCGTCGTACACAATACCGGCCGCCTTGGGGTTCACCGCCACATTGTTTGGGTTGTTCGAGTCCGAGTTGACAAACAGCTTCGCGAAGGCGGGCTCGATATGGGTCTGCAGCAGATGGCGAATGGTAGGGTGGATGGCACGATGCGAGGCCAAGTCGGCCACGACAGGGCTACGCAGTGTCTTGGGCGCCACCACAGTCAGATAGCCCACAAGGGCGGCACGCTCGTCGTCGTGAAGGCCGCGGGCACGCTTGTCACACACCCACAGATGCACACCACGACGACCAGAGTACACGGGCAAGATGTAGTTAAAGCCAAAGTCCTCCTCCAGCACGGAGTGCAGCACGTGAGCGGCGCAGGACATCCACGTCCAGCAGTGTGTACATATTTGCTTGCCCGTGCAACAAGAGCGGACATTGTCGTAGTCGGACATATCAATATCAAAGACCAGCTCGCGCTCTACAGGAAGGACATTGGCCACGTTCTGCTTCTGGTTTGGGCGAATGTTGTACACCGCGCCAACATCGATCTTCTCCGGTGCAGATCGGATGAGCTCGGAGCGGAGCTCCGCCGCGCTACCGTAACTACGAAACCGCGTGAAGATATCACCTATTAACGTAAAGCAGAATTCACGCCGACTTAGGTAGCCCTCACGGAGTTTGGTTGAGACCTTGCTGCCTTCAGCCGTCTTTGTGTCGTCAATGTCGTATGACAGCCACTGCGTGAGCAGCTCGACCGGATACACGTGCTCGTAGAACTCACGCAGAGAAGCTTCCATGATGAACACACACACAAAGAAAGGAAACAAAAAAATGAAAGAAATACAAATAAAAGAAACTGAGAGGAGGAAGAAGAAGATGAAAACAAGGTGGGAAGAGAACAAAATGGATCACATTACCAGCACACACGTACAAAAAGTTGTATGCGCACTTTACGTTTACGACAGTCAAATATGCAGGGTGTATATAAATCTATCTTCCCTCTGTTGTACATACAATCATATATATCAATAGTTTACATAGACATGAACTAAAATTTAAAGTCAAGCAGCTTCTCCTTTGCGCGTCGATGGGGATTGTTTTCATGTACCTCCTCCGCCACCTCCGTGCGATACAGCTGCCAGCGCTGCTGACGGTCAAATTCGTGGAACAGATCGTCGTAGGACGGATACCCTTTAACATACTCGCTCAGCTTGGTGTAGCTGACGCCTCGAATGCACGCCCGGGCCGCCTCGTACGACAAGCGGTACACTAAGCAGGGCGACTTGGCGTACACCGTCGCGGCGCGTGGCAGCGGCTCCTTTGGGTACTGCATCGCCTCGAGCGCCTCCTTCGCGTCACTCATCATGGTCGCGGTGTTCTCCTTTTCATCGTTGTGCGACAGCTCGTTGACGAAAATCTTTTGAGAGTTGTCAAGGTCGCCTGTGCCCATCACGCCTGGGGTGTTAAAGCGCGTCTCCAACTGCGAGCGCCAGTACTCCGGAGACCACTGTATCCCCTCGCCAGGACGAACATCCGGACAATGGCCGAGGACGGCCATCTCACCGAAAATGTCGCCGGTGTGAAGGCGCGTCACTTCCATCTCGCGCGGCATATTGTCCAGTACCGGTGGCGGCGAGTCTTTCCGATGGGCGCTGGACGATGTGCTCATTGTCTTTTTGCACAGGTCCTTTGTGTGGACCTTGCGTGTGACGGCGAGTACACCTTCCACAACGAAAAACATATCCTCCGCTGCAGCGCCTTCTTCAATGATCATTTGATTCAGGCGCAAACGGAGCGGCAGTAGGTGGGATGCTAGCCGGTTGATTTCTTCCTCGTGCATCTCATCGAAGAGCTTCGCCGTCAGGGCGTTTCGGAGAAACGCCACTTGTTTCTGCAAGCACAGGTCACAGGCGCGCTGGAGCGTTTTGATGAGGCGCGCTCCCTTGGGGTCCAGCCGCACATAAGTGCACTGCTCTGTCACTACAAAGCGGGAGCCCGGTGGTAGCGCGTTCCAGTGCAAGTCGTATCCCATCGTATCTCCGGGCAGCACCGGGAAATGGACCTTTCCGTTTACGGACGGAATCTCCGCTAGTACTTTGCCGTGTACAAGCACAATGACAGGACGCGACTCTTCCGTTGGCGCGGCATCCGCGGTTTGCGGATTTGCCTTTGCTGCCTCCGCTTCCTTTGCTTTTTCCATTCGGTCCAGTTTCATATTAAGGTCGTTCATTGGACTGTCGTCGTCATCGGAGCTGAGCACCACGGCGAACTTGGCATCTTCCGCGTCAGAGTCTAATTCTGGTAGAGCCTTTTCGAGAAGGACCTCATCTAGCTTGGTCGTGTACAATTGCATCTGTTCCACTACCGAAAGCAGCTCGTCTTCGGACAGTGGAGACAAGAAGGGGATGCGCCGCAGGATGCTAAGTGTCATGGCAATCATTTCGTCTGTTCGGTACACTAAGGGTGTTTCTAAAGACTGTTTAATGGTATTCCACGTCTCCATCGGCACCTCTGCAACGCTACCATCGTTCTGTGCTGCTTCCATCTCTGTCAGTGTCAAGGTACTCTTCTCCGCACCGCCAGTCCCCTTTCTTGGAGCTTTTGTAGTAGTAGTACTGGTCTTCATTTCTTTTTGTGCGGCATTGCTCTTATTGTCAGTAACTTTTTTACCCTTCTTCTGTGAACCAGCGTCCATCCCCAGCATGGTAGAGAGAGGAGGGAGCTTCGCCACCTGCTCCGCCACTGTCAGCTGCTCCTTGGGCTTGTCCTGAGTGCTCATTCGTTTCATTTAGATACTACGTAGTATTAGTTTTAATAGCTAGTGAGCGCACGCAAAAGGGAAAATAATGGAGAGAAGGAAGAAGCGAGTAAAACAAAGAAAAAAAAGAATACGCATCAAGTACACACACTTTAATTGCTGCTGATGCATTTAGTATATTGTTGACACAAAAAGTTCAAAAGAAATACATAAAAGATGAGTGCAAGTCACTCTAATCATTATTTTTTTTTTTAATTATTTATTAGGACTATATTACAAACGTAAAACATTAAAATAATTCACACACAAATAGTAAAGAATTCAGTTAAAAAGATTTCAACGGTCTATAATTCACCATCAAAAAAATGTAGCAACAATAAAAACAGGGAAGATTTCAAACGTGCGTGGGAAATATGTAACAACAAAAAGACTTATCTATTGCGCACAAGCCAACGCTCCAGATCCGTATCATCATCCCGAGTACTAGCAACTCTCCCTCCAATCGGCTGCGTAGAAACCTTTTCTTTCTTCGCGAGATCCTTTCTCTCCTTTAGCATATTACGAAGAATCTTCGCTCTCCGCTCCTCTTCTTCTTGTTCAACCATCTCGCGATAATCTTCTTCCTCTTCGAGGAGTCGGCACAGCACATCGCCTCTCAGTGAATTAAGAATTTTGTCTAAATCAGCCTTGCCAATGCGATCACGCTCCGTATCAGCAAGAAAACCAAAAGTGGTGCGAGCTGCAGCCTCCTCTTCTTCTGTAACATAGCGATTAGCAACTTCTTGGCGCTCCAGCTCCGCAATCGCGTCGGCGAGCTCCTGCGCCTCGCGGGCGGCAGTGCGGGCCTCGGCGTCGGCCTTGTCCGCAGCGGCGGCGTCCTCGAGGGAAGCGCGGTCCTTCGCCTCCTCGTCCTCGATGGCGGCGCGGTCCGCAGCCTCCTCGCGCTCCAGCTCCGCAATCGCGTCGGCGAGCTCCT
>AUXN01000257.1:0-15136 GCA_000482125.1 Strigomonas galati
AAAACGATGGAAGATCAGTAAAACTGCGGGAAAATTAGTGTCGCTTAATTTTGATTTAGTATCTTGCTTTTTGTCAAATATTCTCTAATTTTTTTTTTTTTTTTGCTAGTCAAAAATATGAAATATTCTTTTTCTTAATTTTATATATTTTTCGCTGTTGTTACTGCTTGCGGCATTGGCATCTACGTGATGTTACTTTATTATCATGTGTTTCTTTTCACTTTTCATCTGCGAAGCATTGCGTTATTAGTTGTACAGTATCGAGAAATGCCTAACAAACGCATGAAATACATTGAATGAGGGGAAAAAAAAAGTTAAAAACAAAAGAGTAATAAAAATAAGAAACCAGAAGATTGAAAGTGAAAAACCAATGAATAAACAATAACAGCGGTATGTATACGGAAGAACACCCAACTTTACGTTAGGCTGAGCTGCAAGAAATTTCGAGGAAAAAAAAACTGAGTTAAATGAGAAGCTATGAAAAGAAGCTCTGAAAATAAAAAAAAAAGAAGAAGAAGAAAAAAAAACGAAAAACTAGAAAAATGGTACAGTTGAGCTAGTTTCCAATTGCAGTCCAAACTGTTTAGATAAACGTTTGCACGTTGGCCTAAGTGTGGGCTTATTGTGTCTGCTCATCTTCAAACGTCGCAAGGGAGACGTCGGCCTCGTTCGCTGCAAGGTGACCCTTGTCGCTGATGGAGGGCAGGAAGAGACGGCGGGCGCGGAAGTGCAGCTCCTCCCCTGTCTTGAAGCGGATGATGTATCGGATACCCTCTTTCGGGATGTACTCCTCGTTGAGGACGTACACGGGCAGCTGGAAGGACTTGCTCTGATTGGCAACAATGCGGTTGGTCGTGCTGGCCTTCGGGGCCAGCTTGGGGTCGGGCGTGGCGGGGGTCTCGGCAGCACCGCCGCTCTGGAAGGCCTCTTCGCCCTCCGCAGCTGGCTGCTCCCCCTCCTCCTTCTTCTCCTCTTCCTTCTTCTCTTCCTCCTCCTTCTTTTCTTCTTCCTTCTTCTCCGACTCCTGCTTCTTGAAGGATTCTTCGTTCGCATCGCTCTCCGTCGGGTGCTCGCCCTCTGCGGCAATAGCGCCGTTCTTGCTCTCCTTCTTCTTCTTCTCCAGTTCGCGCTTGCGTTCGGCCTCCTTCTCCTTTTCCGCCTTCTCCTTCTCCCGCAGCTCCTTCTTTAGCTTCTTGATGTAGGCCTGCTTCTCCTGCTCCTCGTTGATGATGGGAACGTTGGTGAGCTTGCTGGGAATAATGAGAGACGCCGTGACGCGTGTGAATTT
This sequence comes from Strigomonas galati, assembly GCA_000482125.1. Classification (NCBI taxonomy): domain Eukaryota; phylum Euglenozoa; class Kinetoplastea; order Trypanosomatida; family Trypanosomatidae; genus Strigomonas; species Strigomonas galati. The sequence goes on from AUXN01000257.1 coordinate 1,289, forward strand.
GGACGGCTCGCACTGCGCGCCGTTGGAGCTGTGCTTGCGAGGGTTCGCTGCAAACGGGATGAACTTCTCGCCTACGTCGAGCAATTCCGTCTCGAACGGGTTCGCCTGCGCGGCGGCCTCAGCGCTCTCGCCGGCCTCCTCGTGCTTCTTGCGCTCAAAGTAGTTCTTCTCGCTGGCTACGAGGGCGCAAATGGTGTCAAAGCCGACCACGTTGCGGATGTGCTTGTGGCCAAAGAAGATGTGGCTATCACCGAAGTTGAGAATGTAGCGAGTCTTTGGTTTTCCATCGAAGCTGACGTAGTCTTGCTTCTGGGCGCAGCTCGGATTGGAGGCGTCGAGGAGGAGTAGGGGATAGGAGTCCAGGGAGTTAGAGTCGGAGCCGAGGCGGATGTGGACGGCACGGTAGAACTCCGGCGCCATGCGCAGGTTCTTCAGCTCAAAGTTGTCGAGATAGACAAGGTACGGAACGGGGCAGGAAGTGTGCTTGAGCGGGAACGGCGTGATCTGCGTTTTAATTTCCTTCTTGGAAGTGAAGACGCTCTTCACAAGAGAGCCGACGTCCTTCTTATCCGTCTTCTGCTTTTCTTCACTGTGCGGGTTCTCCCTCGTGTCTCCCATGGAGCCGCTCATTTCGTTGGCGTCGGCACCGTACGCTGCCGTCTTTCCGGCCTTGTTCTTCTTCTTTTCCTCCTTCTCTTGCTTCTTGCGCTCCTTTTCGAGCACCTTCTCCTCCTTCTCGCGGCGCTTGCGGGCCTCCTTTTCTTCCTTCTCCTTGGCCTTGGCGTCGTACTCGCTCATGGCGTCCTGGGGCACGATGGCCTTGAGGTTGAAGGAAAGCGTGGAGCCGAGCATGTCGGCGGCTTTGCTCTTCATGCGCTCCGAGAAAGAAGCGACCTTGCTCTTGGTGTTGACCACGTCCGACAGGTCGAGCATCTTGGGGAAGGCCATATAGCGGCGCGTCACGGGCGCGACCTCGCGGACGAGCTGCTCCGCGAGCACCTCGTTCTCACTGCGCTCCTCGCCGGTGAGGGATTGTACCTGCTCCAGTGTCAGGCCGAGGTTGACCATCTCGGACACATTGAGCGTGCTCTCCTCTAGATCCGGGTTGAGCGATTCCTCGCCGCTGAAGTCGTCGCCCGAGTCGGCGTCGTCGATGTTCACCATTTCGTTGAAGTTGGAGTCGCGCTCTGTCGCGGCGACATTCACCTTCACGCCGGGGCGGTACTTGGCTACAACCTTGGCAAAGACCATCAGGGGGTGCCCGGTCTTGGGGTTGAAAACCCACTCGCCTTCGTACTTGTTAATGGGATGCATCTCGACATCGTACTCGACGTCGTTCAGACCGCCGAACTTGAGCACGACCATCTCGCCTGTGATCTCCTTCGTCTTGGGCTCCTCGCCCTCCTGGAGCAAAGGGCTCTTCACCTTCTTGTCGCTCTCGTCCAGCACCGTGATGGCGCGCGTGCTCGTAGGCAACTTGGACGCATCCGCCACGGTGAACCACTTGGAGCGCCGTGTGAGCGATCCCTTACCTTTGCGCCCCACAAACACGGCAACCTTCAGACCGGCAGAGTCGAAGAAGCTCTTCGGGACCTCAAGCGTGAGGTCCGAGATGATGAACTTGACATTCAGGCTGCTGGGAACTTTGGACATTGTTTGATTTTTATGACTTTTTGTTTTTATTTTGCGTGTATACGAAGATAGAAAGTAAAGCTAAAAATAGATTTAAACAGAAAAAAAAAAAACAATGGAGTGATAAAACAAACAAACAAGATGAAAAAATGAAGGGAAAAAAAAACGATGAAAAGTATGTAAAAGCTTGGAGTATAAAAAAAGAAGAAGAAAAGAAAGCTTTTAAATGAGGATTACTATGTGTAGAGAGTAAAGGAGAAAGAGAGAGAGAAAGTAAACAAGCTACAGAAAAAAAAAGATGGTTCCGCACACGCACAAACACGTGATCACAATAATAACTCCGTACCATAACATCCATTAAAAAAAAAAACACACACACACACACACACACACACACATCAATTCACTTTTATTGTATTAATTGCAATCGCAAAAAGTGGAAAAAAAAAGGAAAAGAGGTATGGATTACATAGTGTCGATATAGAATGCAACGAAAAAGACTCAAGTCTATGCGGATAACAACAACAACAAGAAAAAGGGAACATTCAATGCTATGAAAAAAAAAAAAAATGCAAATTAACAACAACAGAAAAAAATCATTTGACTTCTCCATTTTTTTTTTCTTTTTAATGTATTATTCTACAAAGTCAAAAGCTATGGCGCTTTTAATCGTCCTTCATTTCCGTCAACTCAAACCCTGGATTGGTCGCAACACCACCGAAGTGGTAAACCTGTTCGGCAGGCGCCTGCGTGTGGGTTTCAGGGGCCGGTGATTCAAACTTGTTGAAGAAGTTCTCCATCCCACTCACCTCGACGCCAGGGGCATCTGCAGACATGTGTGGCACGGTTTGCTCGTGCTGGAAGGTGAAGAGCGGGTCTCCCTCGATCTCCACTGTGGGCTTCTCGGGTGTCGTGGTGGTGGTGGTGGTGGTCTGGAAGACGTTGTACGATTCCTCCTCCGCAAAAGGGTTGGTGGAATGATCCGGTGCTTCCGGGGCCAAAGGCGACTGCGTCGCCTTTGGCTCGTCGAAGTTCACCACAGCCGATTGTTCGTCACGGAGGAATGGGTTTTCAGGGACCTGTGGAGCCGCCGGAGCTGGGGCGGCGGGCGCTTGCGCCTGCGTCGGAGCTTGGACAGCGGCAGGCGCAGCAACGGTAGCGGCGGCGCCAGCAGTGGCAGGAGCAGAGGGAGACCTCTGGTCGCGATTTTCATGCTCCGATTCGCTGTCCGAGGTCGAGGGCGATTTGACCTTCTTGGCACCATTCGGGTCCACGTGCTTGGCCATCGCCTTGTTCGTGGACACCTCCACACCCGTGTTGTCCAGGTCATAGGGCATCAAAAGGGGCGCGCCGTTAATACCGGGGTCCGCAAAGCAGAACCGGCGCATGCGAACGTAGAGGATCTCGCCAAGCGAAAAGTGAATCTCGCGGACACGCGGCGGATACATTTCATCATTGATCACGGTGGCCAGGTTGATCCCCGAGGACGTGGCTGCTTCCTCCTCCTCCTCACCCGAAGCGAAGCGGCGGAACAGCGAAAACACAAGCTGACACTTTTTGGACGGCTTGCAAAGCCCCTCTGGGCTCGTCTTGAAGCGCGACACACACACCACGCGAGCGCCGACACGCTCCTTGTTGATTACTTTACACTCGGAGGAGACGATGCAGCAGGAGGTTGGCAACCGCTTGTAGTCTTCCTCGTTGAGCTGATGCTCATCACTGCTGCGGTGCAGCGAGGGGAAGTCGATGACACGGACCGGCGTGCCCTCGTGCGTCTGCATCGACTCCAAGGTGACCACGAAGGAGCGCGCCTGACACTGGTGCGTGTGGAAGACGTTGGAGGTGAGGCCGAAACCGTAGCCAACAATGGGACGTGCTGGCGCCTGCCCCTCCGTCTTGTTGGAGCTAAAGAAGCCACCACCTCCGGACTCCGCGGTGGGTGCCTCATTGCGTGCCTCTGTCAAGTTGAGCACCATCTGGTCTACCACCACTGCAAAGTTGTTGAAGTCCCGCGGAACGACGACAGGCTTGGGCTCGTTGTACATGACCACCAGTGTAAAGCTGACAAAGATAGGCACGCCCTCACCCTTGGACGGCAGATGGTGGTCCTCCTTCCTCAGCATCAGGTGCATGCGCTTGCGGCCGCCAGGGGAGTTGTAGGCCTCGCTCAGGTCGACGCCTGTGACAACGGTCGTGTAGGAGCCTTTGGGGCAGATATTCACATCGTCGTCCTTGCCCTTATCGGCAATGGCCGTGAACTCCGTCAGCGCTGCCTGCTGAGCCGCAACGTCGCTCTTCTTGTGCGAGTCGTCATCGCCGGTCAGCTTGCGGAACGCGTTGCGGGCCCAGCCGGACATGACAGAAGCGCTCTTGTGCACGGCCGCGTTCATCGCTTCCTTGTTGGAGCTGGTGGGCTTCACATGGCCTGCGGAACCGCCGGTGGTCGAGAAGATGCGGTCATCATTGCAGGCGTCAACGGAGAGGTGCATCATATGCACCTTCTTGGATCGCACTTGGTTGCTTTGGAAGTCGTCGTCGCCATCGAGAGAGGTAAACTCCACAATAAAAGAAGTGTCGTTTATAGCCGTAAAGGGAAGGGGTAAGATGCGCTCGGTGAGCACATCAATTACCTGGTCTCGCGTGGTTTTTTGCACGGCCGGGTCATCCTTGGCTGGAAGACCTGCAGCCCTCGCCCTTTCCTCATCCAGCTTCAGCGCCTCGTTCTTCTTACGCACCGCCTCTGCCAGCGAGAGCGACGTCGCCAGCCATCGCGTGCGCTGTGTCACGCCGCCGTAGTCGCAGTTGATGCGCAGCTGCTCCCACATGAGCTTTTTCTTCTCGCCATCGCCCGAGTCCACATTGATGCAAAAGTCTTGGACCATCACGCGGCAGTTAAACCGCTCATGAGGGCCGTACATTGGGGCAACAGGGACGGACTCTGTTGCTGCTGCAGCATCACCACCAGGTGCCGCTGGTGGTGGTGCCGTTGCGGCCGCAGCAGAAGGTGCAGTGGATGCCATGTATATAGAAAAAGAGAACTTGTCACGAAAAAGACAGAAAAAAAAAAAAAGCAAAATTAACACAATGCTAAAAGCAACTATCAAATAAAGATCGAGAGGAGGCAAGGAAAAGCGTTATATTGTTTTCTGTGATTGAAGTAGCTTATAATAAGATGCCCGTGTATGTATATATGCATGGGTCCAAGTGCAATATTTAATAGCTTCTCTCATTTTTTTTTTTTTTGAATAATAAGTTATTAAATATATATATGGAACAAGCATGTAGACGGATAACGAAAGCAAAAAACATGCAAAGAACAAACAATTGTGTTGTTCTTTGTCTTCAAGGATTAGTATACATTTTTAGGTTCAACGAGCGACATTTCTGCCTTGCCAAAAAAGAAGAGAAAAAGAAAATGTAATAAATGAATAATAATAATAATAATAAAAACGACTAGAGGAGTACGCTACACTTAGTTTAATTCTACATAGTTCAACAATTTGGACGCAATATTTGATGTTTAATAAGTAAAAAAAAAAAAACATCTGTGCTTTTACGAGTCTTCTTCGTCTCTTTCCTTGGATAGATTAAACCGTTGGATGAGCTTTTCCAGCTTCTCGATGCGGAAAAAGAGCAGACCTTGCTCCAAAGAGAGTTCCTTCTTCATCAGCTGCAGGGCGGTAGGTGTCTCGTCCTCCGGCACGTCGTCAGTTTCGTACGCTTCCACAGGCTCATAGTTGCCGTCGTCCATGTACTGAAAGTAGAACTTCTCATTCCCTGCGCCGCCCAGTGTGCCGTTGAAAATGCCGGCCGTGTTCAACAGTGCCTTCTTGTTCTGAAAGTCCTTCTCAGCCTTTTCGTTAATGTCGTTGGAAGACCACTTGGCGTCATTTTCGTTTGCCTCCATGTTATCCTCGAGCAGCTTCTGCATGAGCGAGATGTTGTACGTTTCGAAGGTAAAATGAGTCTTGCGATCGACCATGCTCTTTGGCTTGGAGGAGGTGGCGCTGCTCGTGTTCCCATTACTCTTGCCGTTGGGCAAGGCGGTGTAGTCACTCGAGGTCAGCCCTGGAATGTACTTTTGCAGCTTGTGAAGAAAGCCATCCCCAAACGGCTTCACGTTGATTAGCGCCGTGTAGATGAAGGCGATGATACCGCAGCAAGTCACAAAGATGATCAGGACGCCGCACGCCGTACCAGTGCGCGTCAGAGAGTTGCCTTGGCCGTTCAGGAAGAGTGGGATCAGCTCGAGTGCGGCGATGATGATCAACAGAACAAGCGACATCAGCTCTGCGTGACAGATACGCGAGTTGGCGTACGGAAGAATCCAATGCACCATGGGAACGAACAACAGCAAAATCCACATGATAATGAGGACAGCCAGGGATTTCTTGATGAACAGGGTCAGAATGATGAAAACACACTTCTTAATGAAGCACACGATACACCACCACGAATAACGGTTGCGCGTGCCAAAGACCGCGTTGAGAGCGTACACCATGTACATACCAACCTTGCCGTGGTTCACAAAAAGCATGTAGCCCACTGTGAACGGAACGAACGTACAGTAGAGCGAACCCATGACGATGCCAGCGACTCGGTACCTTCGGTGCGTTCTGGTATCACAATTAATCGTGTAGTCGCTTCGCAACAACTGACTCTTAATCTCCACTCCACCCGAAATGGAGTTCGCGCCGTAGTTGATGTACGTGCACGGCACGAGCTTGAACGAATATATGAGAACGAGTGGGTAAAAATACATGGCGGTGAGCGCGAGGAGGAGAAGGTACTGGTAACGCAACGCGGGCCACATGAAGTGAAAGGCAATCTTTGAGGACTGCTTCCGCTCTTGGGGTTGCGCCTCCCGCTCGCTGGAAAGCCCCTCTCCGAAAATGGCCACGTTGGTGGGCGTTGGCTGCGGCCCATCTTCCGCGAAGAGGCTGAATGGCGTTGGCGTCACGACGGGGAAGCGTTCGATGCTTTCCGTTTGGGCAGCATTTGCCATGTCTTCCGCCACGCTCTTTACTTTACCGTTCAGCGGCACCGCCTCCGAGAAGTTGAGGTTCACGGAGGACGGTGCATCCGTCAGTGCGGCCAAGTTGAAGGAGAAGGAGTGGCGGTACCCGTCGTCGAAACCGTTTTGAAAACGATCGAAGGCGCTCGGCATGGTGTCCGAACGGTTCATGCGGTCGTAGGATGTCTGCGATCCGTTTCCCCACCCAAAGTTGCGCCGAGAGCGTCGACCGACGTGCGATTCGTTGTGCGATACAAACGTTTCATAGTGGTCCAGGTACTGCCCCAGCTCCTCTTGCTCTTCGGAAATAATACGGAGTGCCGTGTCTCTGGCCTTGGAGCTGGGCAGTTGCCCAATGTTTTGCAGCGCGTAGCGGTTCTTGTCCATGAGATAGTAGGCCTGCAAGATCTTGCGTTTCTGGGACTCGAACTCGTCGACGACAGAGGCGCGGTCGGCAGCGAAGGTAGGTTCATCGTCGAGACCAAGTTGCGTCATGCGCTCGTAAAAGGCCTGCGCGGACGGAAATGGTGCAATGCTCTTTAGAAACCGTTGCTTGGCCAGCTGCTTTCCGCGCGACTTCTCTTCCATCACATTCACGTACAGCATGGCCAAGTACACAATGCCCGTGACGACGACAGGCCCAACGACTGCGATAATAAACCTAGAATGCTGATTCAGATGAAACAAGCAGCTCACGGGTTGCAATGTGATCATATCGCACTGCCCAATAACACCAAGGAAGAGTTGGAATTTCTCCACAAATGGCGGCAGCTGCCGAAGCGGAATCAGAATGATCGAGGCCTGCTGAGTGAAGTCGATGCAGACAATGATGGCGGGGAAAAACGACTTGTGCGGCCCGACGATCTGGAAAAACAGACACATCACGCCGAAGATGAGGAAAAGACCTAGCAGTATAATGAGGATGACCAGAATGACGTTGGCGGCCAAGTTGTAGCAGCGCCCGCAGATATTGCCTGACCGCCCGTAACCGCTGCTGCAGGTGGCGCAGAGCGCGCCGGTGTAGCCTTCTCGACAACTGCCACCCTTACACGCTTCTGTACGTGGGCACTGCAAAAGCGTGTACGCGTATTGGCCACCCTTCCAGTACCCATCGGTGACGTTGATCACGTAGCTGCCGTTGCATTCCGCATCGTCGGGACAGGAGAGACACTGTGTGGTGTTGTACTTGGCATAGTAGGAGCTATCGCAAGGCATGACGCTGAGCTCGGACGACGTGACGTCGGCGAAGCCGGTAGAGGTGAAGGTCACCTTGTATGTGGAGCCGAACAGCCCGTACGGCATTACCCCTTTAAAAGAGAACTGTCCGTTGTTGGAGTTGAGCTCATCGAAGGAGACGCTTTGTTGGCTGGTGCCATTGAAGAAGACGGCGTTCAAATCGGTGACAGCGGAGCTGCTGCTCGTGATGTTCTGCACGGTGTTGCCCGACTCATCGAGAAAAATGACCACCGGCTGGCGTCGCGGAATCGTGAACTCGTCGTAGATGTTGAGGCCCGGCTGCACCGCCAGCTCCATGCCGTAAGGGGCGCCTTCACGCACCTCATAATATAGCTCCGCACTGCCCAAGTTGTCTGACGTGAAGTTCAGCTTCCCGATGCCCACCCTTGGGTACACGAGGCTCAGCGAGAAGGTGGTTTCGCCCGCGAGGGTCTGATTGCTGTAGGAGAGCATCAGCAAGCTGGACATGGCGTCGATCGTCTTTATGTAATCCTTGCGCGTCGAGTTGAACCACTCCGCACTGATGTACACCACGCGCACATCATCGAGGGCCCCGAGCGGGTGCCCTTGCGCATCCACCACGGCCACCACAGGGCTTTCGAGCGCAATACTAGAGGCGGAGTCGACCGTGATGCTCTTTGGCGACAGCACAACCAGCCTGGCGGCTTCCCCAACAAACGTAAACGAAACCTTGTTCGAGTACACGGTACCGTCGAGCGTCACGCGCAACGTGCCCGTCGTGCCATTGGTGGGCCGAGAAACGTGCGGAGGACCACAGACACCTTCCTCGACGGAGACAAAAGTGAGGTTTGTCACAACCGACATTCCTTCCTCATCCTCAAACAGACACGTGGACGTGCTGGTCTCGGTAAAGCCTTGGCCATAGACGGTCACGTTCGTTGGCACTTGGGTGGACATGTAGGCCCCGATGGAGGCCTGCGCTGACAAGATGGTAGGCGTGTTGTATTGCTTGAAAACAACACTATTCGCCGTTTGGGTGGCAGCTGGCGCAGAGGCGGTGCTCACCTCCAGGTACATCTCTTGGCACGCGTAGAGGTCCCCTTGGCGAGATGGTGCAGGGCAGATGAGCGTGGTGCTGTTGACCACTACGGCGGTGGTGCTGGAGGCGTTCACGACACAGCGCGCATCACTGGGAAAGGCAATTCCTTGCACCACGAGAGGCGTTCCGCCGGCTCTGTCGGCACTGTTGGGCGTGACACTAAATACCGCAAAGGAGGCAAACGGATGCAGCAGGACATTGCGGGGGTCGGACTGGAGGAGTGTAGATAAGATGAGCCAGTTCCACGAAGAAATGAGGCGGAAGTTGTCATATGTTTCTTGCGAAGTGTCAATGTTACTGTGCTGTTCATTGAAAATATACAAGGTTCCTGAGGCGTCTTCGGCCAGGCCGAAAAGCATCACTTTGCTCCCGCGCTTCAGTGTGATGTAAAACGGCGACCACTCGCTCTCCACCACGATGACGTCGGCGGCATCCACCGGCTGGTCGTGGTCAGCCTCTGTCGGGAAGGAAACCACCGAGGCAATAGTGTAGGTCGTGCTGTTGTCCGCCGCATTCGAGCTGTTGCTACTGCTACTGCTACTCGTACTGCTCGTACTGTTCCCCACCAGCTTCACAAAGTACGCCTTGCCGGTGGCATCAGAGGACAAGAGAACATACAATGTATTGACATCTCGCAACATGCCCTTCCATGCAGTAGTCGCATATGCCAGCAGGTTGGAAGCGTCTGAAATGTTGGCAGCTGTTATGACTTCAAACGTACCCCCGTTGAAGGACGTTGCATACAAGCACCATGCACCGCCGCTACAATTTCCTACCACAGTGACGGCGGTGGAGAGGTCGTGCACATGAAGCGACTGGGCGCGCAGTTCAGGATGGCCAGACAGAACTGTGCCATTGGGCAGTGATGTGGACGACGTGAAGACCCTGTTATCACTCGTGACGGCGGCCCATCCGGTGCTAGAGAGGACAGCGTTCACCACAGAGGCAGAAGCGTCTGGTAACGTGAAGTTAGTCTTGGTTGCCACCCCTAACTGACAGGCACTGGTGACAGCGCGTACTGACACAGTCAGCTTCGTTGCATTTTGCTTGACTGAGAGCATCATGGGGGAGCTGGCTAGATACTTCAGATCAAAAATGGACGTTTTGTTATCGATGAAAAGGGAACCACTCTGCGTAAAAGTGCTGCTGGTATCAATCGTTCCGCACGTCACGTTTCGCCCACGTGCCAAAACCGTGCTGCCACCAGAACTCCCAGTAAAGAGCACAGGGGTGCTGCCAGTGTACACATTCAAGTCGCGCTCAAAAAGCACGGTGACAGGCGTCTCCGAGGCAAAGTAAGAGCTTGCATCGGTGCACCGACTTCCATAATAGCCTGGCGAACACATGTTGCATGTTTCCCCAGCCCAGAAGCCTAGTGAGGTATCTTGGTCGCAGCTGCAGACGGCTGTTGTGCGATCGCAGCTACCGTGGTCGCTACAGTTACAGCTTGTGTTGCACGTGGGCCCGTACCACCCCTTGGCGCATTTCTGGCAAAGGGACTCCAGCGAGTCGTAGTGACCTTCGTTACTGTCAGGGCACATGCAGTCTCCGTCAGACGAGCACTGTAGAGAGAGCTGACCATAGTTCAAGAGGCACACATTCGCATTGCAGTGAGTGTTGCAGGTAGAATCGTAGTAATCTTTATCACACACACACTGCCCGGTGCCACTAGCGCCCCAGTCACACACACCGTGCTGGCCGCAGATATTGGAGTAACAACCTCCTGGGGTGTAGCACACCTTGTGCGCGACGTCCCACCGGCACGTCCCATCACACGAGGCGTCGTCCTTGAACACGCAGCTGTCTGTGGAACAGTCCGTGCTGGTAACGCCAGGACAGGCATCACTACACGTGTCACCGTAGTAAAAAGGGTAACACGCACATGTGCCGTTTGCTAGTTTCGTTCCGTGAACACACGAGGTGCCATCCGTAGCAAGTGCTCGAGCTGCTCGCCGCAGCGTTGTTGGAGTATACTCGATGGAAGTGCTCATTACTATGCTGGGCTGATCGTCAAAAATGAACAGACGGGCTGCGCCATCCACACTGTCTAGTGAGCAGCGAATCGTAGCGAGTGTGTTGGAGCGTCGCTTGTAGACAACTGTGCAGGGGAAGCTTTGATAATGCTCTACATCCAGAGAGGCAGAGGTAATGTGTACATCCTTGTTGACCTCTACATCAGCTATGAAATAATTGGTGAGACAGGAAAATTTTTGATGATCCTCTTTACAGTTGGATCGTACAATACTTACAGCATCAGCGATTGCGCATACAGCAAAAAGCAGTGTAAGCAAAAGAGCTAGATTTCTCATTATTATCGTTTTTCTTGTCATTGGAAAAAAAAAAAAAAGCTATATACAATATAATACAAAAACAGAAGAAATATTTTCTTATTTGTTACTAGCGGAAGGGCCGGAAAGTTGACAACAAAAACCAAGATGAGCAAACGTTTTAAACACACGCACACGTAGAGAAGGTACAAGGAGAAATCAAGAGATTAATAAAGGATACAATGCTACAACGAACAGAAGAAACGCATCACTAACAACACAAATGTTGCAAAATATAATTCATTTTTTTTCTTTCTCCTTTTTTTTTCTTTTCTGTTATTATTATGCAGTTGCGCATTCACAAAAAAAAAAAAAAAAGAAGGTCTTTTGATAGTTGAATTTTTATTGTGTCTTAATGATGCTTTTTTCTTCTTTTAAATTTTAGACCCCTTTCTTCCCCCTTTTCTAACATATCAAAAAAGAGCAAAGAAATATCGAAAGAAAACAAGCAAGAGCTAAATCAAGGTTGGGGGAAAAACAATCAGCAACAAACCTTGTCTACGTGTTAGATGAGAGGTATCTGTTCCTCCGCGCTCCGAGCAACTGGACGGCCAGCAATGGTGGTGCGCAACTGCGCAGCACTATTCACTCCTCCAAGGCAGTAAATGATCGTAGCAAGAGCGGCAACGCTGACAATAAAAATGATACCCCAGAAGCGGAGGTGCAGGGCATAGGGGCGCTTCGTCGTGACGTGCTCTGAGACCGGCATCGTTATATCTTTTTGCACAAGGAACGATGTCATCATTCCTCGGTCTTCGTGGTGCAGCGCGTGGCAGTGGTACAGCACCTCACCCGTGTACGTGGCCGCCTGCCAGCGGATCGTGGTCACGCCATCCAGAATGGGTATGGTGTCGCGGAACTGTCCTTTCTGGAGACCGTACATCTCCAGCGTCTTGTTCTCGTGCTGGCCGCCCGGGCGCGCCTCAAAGGACACGAACTGAAAATGATTGACGTGCATGTGAAACGGGTGAGGAATGGGATCAGTTGGGTCGCCGTAGATTTTAGCGGTCACCACGCTGTGAAGGGGGACGACAAAGCCTTCGTAGTTCGCCGGGTCAGTACCCCTGCTGCCCTCGAAGTGATCGTAGGCGCAGGTCGATGAATTGTGCAAGGAAGAGCACTCGGTGCCCTGGCCAATCACATAATAGGGCTTCACGTGAGGAAGGTCGGCCTGGGAAAAAGAAATCTCGCGGTAGGCAGTCCGTTTGCCGCCAAGGAACAGGTTATCGGGACTGTAGCGTGGCAGGAGCATGGGAAACTTATACGGCTCTTCTCCCCGCTTCCAGTTGTTGGACTGAATGTAGAAGAGGACATCGTTCTTGTCGTGTACGTGGTGGACAGGGAAGAGGCCCTCCTCATGGCAGACAACGGCAATACCCACGCGTGTGGCAGTCGTGAAATAAAGCCAGTTCGTCTTGAACTGCTTTGTTTTGCGGTACTGGATACCATCGTACCCGATGAGATGAAAGTCGCATTTGTCCACAGGCAGGGTGAGATTGACAAAGCAACTGCCCGCCGCGTAGGCCATGCGCAGAATCTGAGGGCTTTCCATCGTGACCGACACGGTGGGGCGGTACTGGGCATTCACGAGAAATAGGTCCGACGGCAATTTCTTCAGCTTACCTTCGCTCGTCTTGATCTGTGGGTTGCTCAGAAGTTTGGAGTGACTCATGTTGTCCATGTCGTTCATCGTCATGCCGTCGCAGAGGTTTGACTTGCCGAGCCGATAGAGATGAATCATCATGATGTTAGAAGGTAGAGAGCGCAGGGGGTGCTGCGGGGATGCCATGAAGCTACCGTCTCCGACAACGATGGGGCCGAACAGACCGTTCATCACGTGCATGTAGGTCGCCCCGTGCTTGTGCGCATGGTACCAGTGCAGGCCGGGCATGTGGTCGCGCGGGATGGAGACTTTGTAGCGATGCGATTCCCCTGGCAAGATGGAGATGAACGGGTTGTCTTGCTTTGGGTTGCTGTGCATGCCATGAAAGTGGATATTGGTGATGTTGGGCTGGTGAAAGGTGTAGAACATGGTCTCGTTGTTCATGGGCGTTTTGTCCGTGGCCAGCTCGTTCTTGAGGTTCATCACAATCTTGCCGCCAGGGACGCAGTGCAGGATGGGGCCAGGGAGCATCGGCTGCCCGGCCTTCATTTCGTAGAAGCGGCCTGTGTACTCAAAGAAGAGCTCCTCACCCTTTGACGATGTTCCAAGTGGAATGCGTACCCGAGAGGCGCGAACCGTGAAGTCCACCTTAGTGTTGCCGGCCTTGGTGGGGTAGATTTCCGTCAGGCGAGTCAGTTCATCGGCTTGCACCGATCCACAGGCGATGATACACAGGAGCAGAAGGAGTGCGGCTGAAAAAGCAAACGCACGCTTCATTTATATATATACTTTTTTTTTGCTTCAGCAGCGAACAGCGTTTTATCGATAATGAAGAAAAGAGATATTAAAGTGTTAATGTGGTTGATAAAGCAAGCGAAAAAACAAAAATGAATTCAAGGAAAAGAGGAGATCAACAACAACAAAAAAAAATAAATTTAACTTACAGATAACAAATAGAATAAAACAAAATAACTTG
>AUXN01000258.1:0-15100 GCA_000482125.1 Strigomonas galati
AATAATAATAATAATAATAATAATAAATGCAGAATATTCTTTTGTGTTATTGAATTTTTTTTTGTTTCTGTTGATCACATTGGCATCAAATAATAACAACAACAAAAATAGGGTGGAAAAAAAAAGAATGGAGGTATACGATGGAAGTAGGTATATATATATATGCATGAATGTGCAGAATAACAAATAATATAGTAATCAATCATTGGTCTCAAATAATGTACAAACGAGTCGCTTTCTTAACAGAATAGTAAGAGTGAGAAGGACCACATGGACAAATAAAAGTGTTCACTTCTCTCATACCAGAGCGGTCGAGCGTGTCCCCACGTAATGCATCTGCTCGTGCCCCACCCCGTCCTTCCTCTCTTTCCGCGCTTTCATCTGCGGCCGCCGCTGCCGCAGCGTCTGGGTCACTTTCTTCTTCTTCTTCTTCTGCCTCTTCTTGTTCTTCCTCCACCTCGTGCTCTCCTTCTTCCGCCGCCGCTGCTGCTTCTTCCTCTTCTTCTTCCTCCTCCTCGGCTGCGACGGCAGCAGGTGGACGGTGCATAGAGACGGGCCACGGTGACAGCGGTGGCAGCGGTGGAAACTCCATGTCGTCGATTGCCACCGCCCGCTGGCCCGTGCTGGCGCGGCCTCCTTCAGTTGCACTTCCCACCGAGTTGCGAACATCGTCGTCATCGCGGTACACTTTCTGTTTCATGACGGACATGACCAGACGGTTCAGACGACTGCGGCGATGGGCTACATCGTGGGCGAGGTGTACGGCCTCTGCCAGCCAGCTGCTCTTGTTCCATTTACTGAGTTGATCGGCTAGCAGGCTCATCAGCTCCGTCTTGTAACAGGAGAGCAGCGCCTTCAAGGAGAGAATGGCACCGTTCGGGAGGATGAGGGCTTGCGAGGGGACGTTAACATTAGCAGCCTCAGCCCGGCGCAGTAGAGCGCGTATGTGCGTGGTGAATTCTTCTTGGAGGGCACAGCTACTGCCGGAGACAGGCGCGTTCTTGCGGTTGCCGTTGTGGGGGCTGTTCTCTTGACTGTCGTTGGCAGCGCCCTCGGTGCCCGTGTGCCGTTGCACTTTGGTGATGAGCTTTGGGTTAATGGCTGCTCCCATAGGGGCAGCTCCTTTGTCTTTCCGCTCCTGAGCCTTGTAGTACTTTTCGTAGACCTTCTGTGGGTCTTCGGCACCCAGTAGATTCAGTAAGCACACATTGAGCGGACAGTCTTCGGTAAAGACAGCAGCGGCATCCTCCTGCTCCTTCGCTGCAGCCTCCCGCAGTGCTGTGCTGTGTCGTTTACCGGGTGCGGTCTTGTGGTCCTCGAGCAGCACCCCTTCTTGCGGACAGACATAACGTGTTGTGTGCTTGAGCGAAATGACTTCACTGTTAAAAATATCTTCGGCCTCATGTAGTTCCTCCGCACTGAGAGATGAGACCGCGGTCTTCGTCTTCTGACCTTCGTCTACAACACCATTTCGCTGTGAGGGAGACGCCAGCCGCTTCTTGTCAAACGGCAACGCGTTCCGCTTGCAGTAGAAGTACAAGGTCCGCTTCAGGATATCCTCCGCGATGAGGCGCAGCATGGCCTGGTCAAAAGGTGCGTATTGCGATTGCGTGTGCAGCAGTTTGGCAGGCAGCGTCTTCATGCGGGAGAGCACAATGTAATCATAGAGTTTCTGCTGATCGTGCAGCACGTGCGAAGGGATGGCTTCCCCTTCTTGTTCGTGGTGGACTCCAGTTTCTTCCTCGTTTGGTCGAAGTTCATGCGACGGCTTGTGCGAGTAGGTTCCTTGCTGTACAGCTGTTTCCACCACCAAGCGCTCAATGTACTCATCCTTGACGTACATGGCTGTCGCAATCACGCGCGCAGCGAGATCGGGCAGTGCGGTAGAGACAGTTGCTCCTCCGTGTGCTTGCTCTCCTGTTGCTGCAGCTGCTGCAGCGGCGGCAGTACCACTTCCGTTGGGGTCTACGTGGCTACCGCGTTGGGGCAGATTCGTGTGAATTTGCAAGGCGGTGGGACTGCCATACAGTGAGCTGGAAGGCGGGAAGGCTGTCGGGGAAGATACAGAAGTGAGGGAAGCTCGCGCGGCCGCCGCTGCCGCGGTCGTGCTCGGAAGCGGATAGACATCAGAAGACGAAGGTGAGGGCACTGCTGCGGTGGTGGGTGGAGTCAGAGGAGGATTGTTGCTGCTGCTACCCTGCGGTCGCAGCGCCGGGCTAATAGACTCTCCAGCGAAGCTGTTACCATTCGTGGGGTTGAGGTTCTGCGACTGCGAGCGTGTGCGGGCGCCGCTACCGGCCCCGCCTGCCCCATAGAAGGAAGGAAACCACAAGAAGGCAATCTTGTACTGCTCCGCCACCTTCTTCGCGGTCGTAGCACGCCGCGTGTCGATGAGGTATTGAACAACTTCCATCTGAATGAGCAGTCGCTCGCGCGCGGCGGCATATTGTCCGCCTCGCACCGCGTAAGGAACATGAGCAGGACACACTTCGGAGAGGAAGTGGGTCGCTGCCCCGTTACCACCGCCGGATGAGCCAGGTGGTGCTGGTGGTGGCGGAGAAGAGGACCGCGTCGGGTCGAGCAGCATGTCAGTCGGACTGTAGGTCGGCCGTCGTGCATTGGGAGCACCACGGCGGAAGTACTCACCCTCTTCGTGCGCGTGCGTGTGACTGTGATGCGCGTCCAAGACGACGTGCGAGGGGTGAAGGCGAGTGGCAATGTCAAAGATGGTTTCATCCGCGTTCTCGACATCATCTGCAACGCCGGCAGCACCGATACCTGTACCTGCAGTAGTAGCAGCGCCGCTGCCATTTCCACCCGACTTGTCCACACGCTTCTTGGTGATCTTGTACACGCGTTGGACCTCACCCGTGCTTGTGTTTTTCATTGTACACAGCGCTTGCTTGCCACAGGGAGGGGAGGAAGCGGAGCCAATTTTTGTTCCATTTTTACTCTTTTCCTTCCTTGCTTCTTCGGGTTTCTCCAACGTGTACGCTAACTCGTCCTCTACCACCTCCAGCGCCTTCTCTATAAAATGGGCATTCTTTGTTCCATTCCCAGCAGCACCGCGCAGCAGCAGTTGGGCTTGCACAAGAAAGAGGTGCCAGTCATGCCACAACAGACGATGCAACAGCTCTACATGGGATTGATATTGATTTAGCACCGTCGTGACGCGTGTCGCGATCTTCTCCATGGACTGCGCTGCCAGCGTGGGGTTGGGGTGCTCAGTCTCCCGCTTCTTGAGTTGTGTGAGCGCCGCCTTCACCGGCTGCAGTTCCTTCTGTACCTTGACGATATGCCGCATGCGGTCGGCTGCTTCCTGTACGGCGTTGATGCCAGGGCAGGCAAGTCCCGCCGCCGCAGCTGCTGCTAGCTGTGGCGAGGTGAAGAGCGTCTGATGGGTGTGATAGCTCGTCGGTGTAGGGTGCGTGGGGTGCGCGCTGCTCGTGCTCTGCGGCGTGTGCGGGCCGACATTTGGGCTACCTGGGGAAGCCATCACTAGACTATATCTAAACAGAAAATATTTTGTATAATAGATGAAAAAAAAAAAAAAGTGATCGAACAATATGAATAAATCAATTGAATACGAATTTCTAGTATATCAACTACGATGTACCCTTTCACAAAAAGTAAGGTGGGGAGAAAAGAATAGTACGAGCCTGAAAAACAAAATAAAAGCAAAATCATGATTTTTATAACACATGGACACACATTATATTTGCGGTTACTAGGAAGCTTTCAAAATTTCTGGTTATGGGTGAAAATTATAATAGTATAATAATAATTATTGTTAGGTAATACCGTCACGGTAGAAGAAGAAAGGAGAGATAAAAAACAAATAAAAAAAAAATGCTATAGTCTGTGTTTAAAAAGAAAACAGAAAAATGCGTTAAACAACGTTCATATCATAAGTAGTCACCAGATTTACAAATTTCAAAAGGAAGTGCGAGAGAGAAAAAACAAACAAACAAACAAACAAACGAACAAATAATAAAAAAAAGTAATATTAAAATAATCTGTTTATATCAAAAAGGTCTCTATACAATAAAAAATAATAACAAACAATAAGTGACTTTCCTTTCTTTTTTTTTTTTCCAAAATTTTCAAATATCCTTAATTAATTCAAACAAATTTTTGATGGTCCGCAGCGTGTTCGCCGTTTCAATCTTGGCGCAACGTACCATCTCATCTAACGTGTTAAGGTCCTCCTTGAACAAGATGTGGTACAAGGACGAGGCAGCGTAGCTGCTGTTCACTTGCTGCCACTCCTGCAGCTGCTCCGGCGCGCGCTTCGCCACGGGCACCACCGGCGCGTCCACCTGACGCATGTAACTGCCAATCGTGCGGTTGCTGTCCGTGTCCTGGAACTCGTTGGACACCACGTGTTGTCCAGCAGGGGTGGGCTGATTGTTCGCAAGTGCATTGCGGCCGGTCGTCGGTGCAGCACCGCTCGAACGACGGTTTATGTCGCCGCCAATAAGCGGTGTCGAGGGCACACTACTACGTCCTGCACTATTATTGTTATTATTATTATTCGCGTAGTAGCCGCTGCCGCGACCGATGTGGTCGCCACCAGAGAAGTAGGGCGTCGGCGGCGTCGCCGGGGCAGAGTCGCTGTTGCTGCCAGGGCTGTTGTGCTGCTGCTCACCGTGCCGGTGTGTCGCCCCGGCGTTGCGGCTGCCACCAATGAGCAGGGTCTTGCTCGAGCTGTTTGTGTTGCCAAGGAGCGAGCGGTTGTACTCGCGCAGATCCCAGGCGGCCGTGCCAGGGGCCGAGAGCAGGCCGTGCGTCTCGACATAACGGGCCGCTGACATGCCGCGCAGCGCACACCCGTTGTCAAACTCAAACAGGGCATACAGTGTCTTCTTCGTCTGCAGGAGCACCTGCTGGAAGTCCTGCAGCGGCAGCCGGCAGAGGTGGTCGAGGTACTTTGCATTCACTTTCTTCTTGGCGACCGCAGACTGTGAGTCGCGGGCCATGTCCTCGTAGCTGCTCCACGTCGTCAGCGAGTTGCTGCTCGCCGTGTCGTCCGTGAAACTCGGCAGCGCGATGGTGTGCAGCAGGCACACGAGCGCGTTGATGGCGTAGATGTAATGCAGCGTGCGGTGGAAGTAGAGTGGGTGGAGGGGCAGGTACGGCTGCTGGACTTCCTCGCTCGTGCCAGGGAGGTGGGTGCGATGGTCTTCTTCGTACATTACGACGCTGCGCTGGTCTGCTGTCTTGGCGGTGCCCTTGTTGTTGTCCTCTCCAGCGGGCTGGCTCGACTCTCTGCCGTGCGAGCTCCTCGCGTTGCGGCCGTGATTGTGGGCGTGGTGATGATGCTGCTGCGCGCGACGCTGGTTCTTCATGTTCTCAAAGGTGTCGTTCACGTTCTTGTTGTCCAACAAGGCCGCAGCGTTCGCGCTGTGCGGTGCCGTGATGTACTGCAGAATGCTTTCGTTCACGTTTTCGAGAATGCGCACGACTTGTCCAATCTTCTGGTCATCGCAGCGAATCTGTGCACGGTAGTAGTAGTTGTCCCCGCTCTTCGCGCTCGGGTTGGGCACCGTCGCGCTGTGATTGCCAAATTCCGCGCGGAGCAGCAAGTGCGACAGATGCTTCACCGTCAGCGCAATGAGGTCCTTCTGCTTGTTGGAGATCGGACTGGTCGTGATGCTGCTGTTGCTGTTCACGTTGTTCAGGTGCTGGAGCGCATCTTGCTGGCAGTAGTACGACGACTGGGACTGAGGTGGCGGTGGCGGCAGTGCAAGGGCTTGCAGCGCGCTGTTGGAGAAGGCGGTAAGCAACGAGGTGAGGTCCAGTTCGAGCACGAGCTCGCGGCAGGCCTCTGCCATCTGGTAGGACGAGTCGCTCAACAATTCAAAGAACTGGGTGATCTCAGCGTACAACTGAAGAGCGAAGGTGTCCGAGGTCGCAAACGGCTGCTCCGACTGCGGCTGTCCGTTCGCCAGTTGCAACACAAAGTCAATCACCTGGCGGCGCTGACGCGCGAAGGTCTGCAGCTTGCCTTCCAGATATTGGTGGATGCTCGCCACGTAGGCACGCATGTCCGCGGACGGAGTGGTGGGCGAGGCCGCCGCGACGTCTGGGTCGACGAGGAGGGTGCGGCTAGCGAGTACATTCAACCACTGCAAGGAGCTGTAGAGTAGACGGACGAGTACATACACATTGGCGCCCAAGCGCGCACTGAGCGCTGGTTGCTGTTCCTGTTGTTGCTGCTGTTGAGTCTGCTGCAGGTTGTTCACGCCGTAGCCAAATGGACCATTGACAACACCACCCATGTACGGCACCTGTTGACCTAAGCTACCACCTGCGTGGCTCATGTGGAAGTTCGCACTGGCGCCACCACTGTGCGGGTACTGGAAGCCGCACACACAGCTCTTTGCGAGAATCTCGGACGAGTACGTCCAGCAGTACAGATTGATGACCTTGTCCAGGATGGCAGGCTCGGAGAGAATCACGTAGGCGTACGAGCTGTGGTGCGAAATGGCGGCGAGGAGCTGAAACACAGCCTCCAGCAGGCGCAGTACAAACGGTTGCCCTTGCACATCCACGCGGTCCTTGTTTTCTTGCAAGAAGTACTGCTTCACCTGCTCATCGACGCAGCCCAGCAGCGACAGGATGGTCCGGTACGCCAGCGCACCCAGACGGTGGCGACCGCTACTGACGGGTGCGGCCACCACCACTGCGTTTGGAGGAACGGGGCTGGGGCTCTGCGCCGCGGCGCTGGTCGACATGATGTTGTAGTACAAGGTCTCCTGTGACTCGCAGAAGGCGGCCCGCATCGTCGGCGACACCTCGATCAGGCGAATCAGCAGCTGCAGCGCATGCAGGCGCAGCTCGTTGGACTCCTCTGGCGTCAGCCCCATCTCCACCGCACTGGTCGTCGTTTTGTTGTGCAGCACCGCATTCGCGTTGTTGCTGTTGTTGTTCACATTGAGGTGCACACCGCTGCTGCTATTGTGATTGTTGGAGTTGAGGTTGCTACTGCGCGTCTCCTTGCTCGTGTAGTAGCGATTTCCACCGCTGGCGGCGTTGTGGAACAGTGCCGTGTTGCCGTTGGCGGATGAGTAGGGCCTTACACCCGTGCCGTCCGGCAGGTCACGCACGACGTCCGTGGCCAGGATCTTTATGAGAATGTCCTTGGCGCGGCAGAGTTCGCAGTCCTCCACGTCGACGCGGTTCATATTGATGAGCAGCAGTAGACTCGTGTAAAGCTGCAGGCGCACCAGCGGTACCGCGGTCGTCGAGTCCAGCAGCGCGCGAAGGAGCGGCCGCAGCAAGATCTGATTGCTGTTGTCCCCCTTTCCGTTGCTCTCAGCCACTACCGTCAGGCTACCTGTAGAAGGAGCAGTGACCAACGACGGCGAGAGGTCCGCACGGAGACCGTTGCCGCTGCTCTGCTGCTTCAGTCGGAGCATCACACAGCTCAGCGCGCGGGCGAGACTGTTTGTGATGCTGTGGCGCGACGTCGTCGTCACGATGGCGGCCCGCCCAAGCCCATGGAGCGTCGCGAGCGCGAGGCGGCGGAGGGCATCCGCAGGCACCTCCTCACCCTCCTCCACCCGCAGGCGCGTAGCCGGCGGCATCTGCGACTGGCTGACGCGACCAACAGCAGCGCCAGTAGTAGCAGCAGAGGAAGAAGAAGAGCGGTTGTACAGCAGCGTGCACGCCGCACGCAGCGCCTGCGACCAGCCGTCAAAGAAGGTCGCTGTCACTGCGTACATGAGGAAGCACTCGTTCGCCTCCACATAGGGCCGCAGCAGCTGCTGCGCCTCTGCGGCTGTCAAGGGCGGCAGGCGCTGTTGCTGCTGTTGCTCCTGGAAGCTGGCGTACAAGAGCGTGATGTTGTACTGCACCACGTGGTCATCCGCTTCCTGCAAGAAGAAAGTCGTCGCGCGGTTCGGCAACGGGCAGCTTGGGGCGATTGGCAAGAGCTGCATCACTTGCTGCAGCCAAACGAGGAATGTGGACGCACCCCGGCCGCTGGGGCCCGCAAGTCTGCTGGTCTCCCCTTCCGCGCCATTGTTATTGCTGTGATTCATATCACCAGCGAAAGAAGCGATACCATGCTCCGGCATCAAGTAGCCGCTCGAGAAGTCCAACCGGCTGCGCTTCGCCCCTGAGGACGGCGCCGGAACAACAGAGATCAGTGGGCTCGCCTTGCTCCTATTAGCCGCCGCGCGTTGCTGCGCGCGCGGACTGCGCTCTTCCTCGTGGTGTCCTCCTCCTACATAGCTGTACGTGCTGCTCTGCACCTCCACAAGCGCCTTGATCACCTCTACAGCGACACACGGCACACCCACGTAGCCCGAATCCATCTTGTTGCCCTCCTTGAGGTACACATCCGTCAGCTCCAGTGCGAGCAACTTGAGGATATAGCCGTACTTGCTCAGTACCGGCATGTTGCGCGCGCAGGCACTTGGCATGAAGCGCAGCAGCGACAGGAAGAAGGACTGACCGACGCCCTGCGCGGTGCTACGGCGCACCCCGTTTGCGAGCAGCGGGTTCGTGCGCATGAGATACAACAGCTTCACGTACTTGATGGCCAGCTGAGGGTAGTGGGCCTCCAGGAAAGCGCTGCCGGCGCCGTCGACGATGATATCTAAAGTGCGATGCTCTTCCTGTGCTGCGGCAGCGGGTTCGTCGTCATCGTCTCTCGGCCGCCGCTGTCCGGCAGCAAGACTCGGCGTGGCCTCGACGTGGCCACTTGCGAGCAGCTCACACACCCACGAGGTAAGCGACGGCTGCGGCGTGGTCGCGTGCTGCGTCAGCAAGTCGAGCAGCAGCGACCGCACGTCCACCGCGAGCGAGGCGGAGGAGGAAAGGTAGTCCACGTCTAGCACAGTCAGCTCCGGCGGCGGCGCGATGTAGGAGCCATTACCCCATTCCGTGTCCGCGCGCACCCGCAGCGTCGCGCCGATCTGGTGCACCAGCGGCTGCATCATGCGCAGGTGCGTGTACCAGTAGGAGGCTGCCGCGACCATCGTCGAGCGCGGCAGCACAAGCAGCGTCTGCAGCGCTGCCTTGGCGAGTAGTGCGTCGTTAGCGGGAATGAACGGGAGCAGCAGCTGCACGAGCGAGGCGCTCTGCACGGTGCGAGAGGTGAAGGTATAGCGGTCGAGGTTTTGCTCAATCGTCGCGAGGATGGCAGCGCGAAGGAGCCAGAAGCACTGCCGGGTGGCACTCCGCTGGAAGGGAGAGAGACCGCCGATGGACGTGGCCGCGAGGCGGATGACGGCAAGCGTTTCGCCCAGCACGTCGGCAGAGCCACGGTCCAGCGCCATGATGACATCAAAGGAGAGGCGGCGCGCACCGCCATCGTCGATGAAGTGCACCTGCAGCGCCTGACGCAGCGCGGCCGCACCAAGGGCGATCACCGTGTAGCGCTCGCTTTCGCGCAGAAAGGAACGCTTCATGACACCGGTGAAAATGGTCTGCGCGACGGCGTGAACCGCCGAGCTGTACGCGTTGATGCGCTGGATCTGCGGGCGGTCGTGTTGGAACAGCGCCACGAGCAGGTGCAGCATACCGATCGTGATGTAATAGCGTCCCTTCGTGGACTCGATCTGGCAGTGGCCAAAGATGGAGAGCGTGACGTCTTGCATGACAGCGCCGGCCTTGCCGGAGACGCTGCTCGGGAGCAGCACGGACGACACAGGTGTGGTGTTGCTGTTGTTGTTGTTGATGGCGCCAGTCGTGTTACTGTTGTAGAGCAGCGATGCACGACCCTGTTGCGGCTGCAGCAGCCCATTTTCTTCTAAAAAGTCCCACACCAGCCGTGCGTCGTTCGCGTCCGATATGAGCGCGGCAATGAGACTGAGCGTGCTGCCGAGCATCGGCGGGCTCTGCTTGGGCGCAAAGACGAAGGTCAGCGCGAGAGGCAGGGACAGGTGCTCCACAATGGTTGGCCGAATCGCCCGGTGGGTGAGCATCTGACGGAGCAGTAGGAAGAGACTCGCGATGTACTCGCGGCGGCACTTCTGCGCGTAGGCGCGCGTGAACTGACGCGGGAGCGACGGGTCCTCTTCGCGCTCTTCCTCGGCAATGGCGATGATGCCGCTGCCGCGTTGCGCTGTGGCCCCACCGCTCGTCGCGGATGTGCCCGTCGCCGCGGCAAACCGATTCCACTCCCGCAGGTCAGCCGGCTGATCGGCGAGGGCGGACAGGCCAGCGCACTCCAGTGCCTGTTGGATGAGGTTCTTCCAGGACAGGCTCTCGCACACATCTTGCGCCTCCTTCAACAGCGCGGCCACGCGCTCCACGTACTCCTTGTTGCGCGAGATCATCGACAGGACGTTGAGGAAGCGAGACGTCAGCTTGAGCGTGTAGTTCTCCCAAATGTTACTGTCCGCGCTGCTGCGCACGGCTACACTAGGCTGCAGAGCTGCGAGCGCCGCTGTGGTGGAGGACCGGCCGTAACGCGAGGCCGTTGTCGTCGCCGTCGCAGTGAAGATGTGCTGCTTCTGGGCATCGAACACATCGCGCAAGTGCAGAATGCAGTTTTGAAAGACGAAGTAGGTCGCGGCGCAGTCGCTGTTGAGATCGGGGTTGAGCACTTCAGGCTGCAAGTGCTGCAGACACACCTCGAGGGCCTCCAACAGGTGCGGGATCTCGGAGAGGAAGAGCTGGTACTGCGCGGGAGTTGGCGTCACTCCGACAGTGTTACTGTTGATGTTGCTGTTGTTGTTGTTGTTCAGCGGACTAGAAGCATTATTACTATTATTATAATTAGTAATATTTATACCGTTGTAGATATTGTATCCATCTCCACGGATATTTCGAAGACGGTCAAAGGAACCTGCTCCGGAAGCACGATCGTAGCTGTTGGGGCGGTTCGCACCGTTGCCACCACCGCCGAGCGCAAGGTCCTCGAGCAAATGGGCCTGCTCCACATTCTGCTCGAACGCCTTCAGCTCAATACTACCCAAACGCTGCAAGACCATCACCACGTTATCAAACAAAAAGGACAAGATCTCGTAGGGCGCGATGAAGACGTAGTTCTGCGGAATGACAACCGTGTAGCTTGCAGGCGCTAGCTGCACCATGCGCTTCACGGCATTGCCACGGTTGAAGAAGACATTGGAAGTGCTGGTACCACTGTTGTTATTGCTCGTACTGTTGCCCATCGCGCTACGCTCCCGTGTGAGGTCTGTGTGGTCACCAAGAAGGGCGCGCAGGACGGCGTCGTAGCCTTGGCCGGTCTTGTTCTGCTGGCGAAGAAAGCACCCCTTGACGAGCAGGAACATGTTGTAATAGCTCTCCTCGATGCTCAGGTAGGTCTGCTTGGGGTGCATGCGGCGCTGCTGCTGCTGTTGCGAGGTCACGTTCTCAAAAAGCAGGTCATCTTCCGGGTCCAGCGTCGCCTGTCTGCCGCTGCCGCTGCCAAAGAGACCCGAACGAGCGGCTGTGTTGCCGGACACTCGTCCAGCCGGCTTCGCCAGGCGCTTCTCCAATCCCTTGAGGAAGTTATCCAAGATCTCCACCGCATCCGACTGCAGCAGGCGGTTGATGTTTAGTGGCGCGCTGTGGTTGTTGACGAGACGACGCAGCTTCTTCCACACGGTAAAGGCGTTCATGACGGAAAAGCTGAGGAACCAGGTAAAGGAGGCCAAGTAGGCACTACGCGGCTGCTCCACAAACTTGAAGAACTGTTTGTTGGAGTTGATGTAAAAGTTATTGTTCTTGCCCGGTGCGTTGGCGCTGCCGGTGCCGCTGTTGTTCGCGCTACCGAGAGGGTTGTTGTTGTTGATCGTCGCGCCGTGGAGGTTGCTTGGGAAGCACACCGCTGACGTGGAGAAGGACGCGAGCTCGATACGGCCGGCGTGGGCCTCCGCCTTGATGATGTCAAACAAGTGCTCTAAGAAAGACAGCGCCTCTTTCACAAAGTCGACCTCCATCTGGAAGTGGCGCGTGAGGAGGTAGAGACACTGCACAGCGAGCATGTACGGGTTGCTGTTGTTTGTCGCCGCGGAGCCATTGGCGGCGCCGCTACCGCTCGAGTCGGTCAAGGGAGAGGTGTAGAATTGCAGGCTTTCGAGCACAGCGGCAGAGGAGCTGCCACCACCACCGCTACCACCGAGACTGTCCGGCAGCGGCTGCACAGTGAAGTTGTTGCTGCGCTCCAACGCCTCGAGCACGCCTTCCAACGTCATGTAGCTCTTGCCAAGAAGGGCGCTCGCGCCATCCTTGTCGACCTCGGCCTGCGTGAGCTCCTTCTTGAGAAACTGCAGGATGTGCTTGGCGCACGGTCCCGCGATGGAGGCCATCACGGTGTGCAGGCCGGCCACGAACTCTACCTCCTCGCACGCGAGCAGACGCCTCTCCTCATCGTCCTTCTCATTCTCTCCACCAACACTACCACTGCGCTTCTTGTCCTTCTGGTTCGTCGTGTACGTAGTGGTGTCGTCACTGGGGCCGACCACGTAGGCGTTGTAGTACCCACTCTGGCAGCTCAGCAGCACGCGCAGGAGGTCCTGGCAGCGCGCCGTGTAGTGGCAGAACTGGAGCTGGTCACTGCGGTCCTGCTCCTGCGGGCTGGAGAGGCCGACGAGGTAGGCGGACGCGGCAGCGATGGTGGTGCCAGCCGGCGCGGCACCTGCGGTCCCACCAGGGACACCGAGACCACGGCCGCCGCCAAAGCCGCCGAAGCCACCACCGAGCCCTCCACCCGTGCCGCCCCCTAAAGCCGGTGCGGCAGCCACGGGCGGCGCGGCGGGTGCGGCCGGCGCTCCTATGTTGAACTGAGCGCGGACAGCTTCCTTCAGCTCCGCGATAGGCGTAAAGGGGGCGGCCATCTTCTCTTTGAAGGTTCCTATAAACGAGTCGGGCAGAAGGCCGTTTTCTAAGTTCTTCTCCAGCGTGCTGCTAAAGGCTTGCTCCTTCTGAAGCAGCCGCGTTACGTTATTAATGTTCTTGCTAGTGACCGTGGTGACCGCTGGCGCTGGAGCTGGTGCCTTGGCTGCAGTGGAACTAGGGGCCGCCGTCGTCGCAGTGGCAGGGGCAGGGGCAGCCGTGGTTCCATCAGCTGGAGGTGGTGCTGCTGCAGGAGGAGCAGCCGTCGCAGGAGCGGCTGCGGCAGGGAAACCAAACCCTGGCGCGGCAGGTGCTGCAGTTGCGGGCGCTGCCGGATTGGCAGGTGGTGCTGCTGGCGTGGGCGCAGCGGGAGCAGCTCCGAAACTGAAAGCCATAATGATAAGTCTTTTTTTTTCTTTAATTCTTTTATGTATTTATTTCTTTTTGGTTTCTTCTATTTGTATCTCTCTCTTTTTTGCACACAGTTGTTTGTTCCTTCTTTTTTAATATATGTTGAATTCTGAAGAAGTTTAGGTCGTGCTACTACTTTTTTTTTTCTCTGTTATCCAAAACAGAAAAAATAAATATGTATGTATATTAAGAATTAAATTATTAATTACGATCGATTGTGTAGTTCTTTTCTTTTCTTAAAAGACAAAAAACAGACACAAAACGGAACAAAAAAAAGGAAAAAAAAATTCTATAACTTTCATACAGGTGTAGAAGTGAGGGGGGAAAACATAGCATAATAGAGAAGCCCATATATAACACAAAAATTGCATTTGCATATCCATTGCAAGCGCAATAGATTCATCTTCTTCTTCTTCTTTTTTTTTTGCTTCACTCTAAAAGTTTGTATACTTCGTTTTCATACGAGTTCTAATACATTTTTAAAAGCAAAAGAAAAAAAAAAAGTATAAATGTGTATCTATTTTTTTTTTCTTATAGAATCTAATTTGAAAACAACACCCAAAAATATCATCAAGCAAACATATAAACGACAATTCATTGTTCTTTCTTTCTGTATCCATTCACCAACAAACAAATAAACCAGCATGCATTACTGTTGCATCTTCTTTTTCCGTTGCAGTAACCCTTGCATGCGGCTGATATCATTCTCTAACTGCTTCACCCCTTGTACTCGCCGGGAGAGCTCTTGCTTAGTCTTCTCCGCCCCGTCGCGCATCACCAGCAAGTCCTCTCGCGTCTGATTCACATTCTCCATCTGTTTGCGCTTCTTGTCCTCGAGAACTTTGATTCTATCAGCGCAGGCCGCTTGCTCCTTCTTCAAGTTTTGACAGTGAATCTCCTCTTCGGTGATGCCGTCCTGCAGAAATTGAATAGTGTGCTTTACCTTATCGAGCTCCTCTTGCAAGCCACGATTCTCTTCTAGTGCGACACGTACTTTTTCCTTTTGCTCCGCCAAACAGCCCTTCACAATGGTGCGCTGTACCTCTTCCTCGTACGCCTCCACTTGCTGGAGGAGTTGCTTTTCTTTTTGTGCCGCGGCCTCCAAGGCGAGTGCGCGTTGCTTCTGCATTTTGCTGATCTCACTCTGTGTGTAATAACGGTTTTTCTGTGAGAGCTTCGCCGTGGATGTGCTAGTGTTGTTACTCTCCTGTGTGCTACCGGGTGGCTCTTCTATACAAATGGAGTTGGCATAGTAAAATTGCAGCACGCTTTTTTCAATATCAGTCATATCTGCATCTATTTGTTGTAATTTTTGGGTAAGCCCGTCCTGCTTTTCTGACAGAGCACGGTATTCTACTTCTGCTATGCAGGGCTTTTTCTTTTTATTGGCTGCCGTATTATTATTATTATTATTGTTTTCCTGTGATGCGGAGTGCGTAGATGCGCTTCCCACAGGCACACGTGGTCGCTTGAGGGAAGAGACGGCAGTGCGCATCTGGGTGTGTCTACTGTATTGATTGACTATATTGATGAAGAAGAGAAGAAAAAAAAAAAGAGGTAAAGAGAAGCAGAAAAGTAGAAGTATAATAGTAACGCAATATAGAAAGTCGTACAGACAAAAGTAAGACATGCATTTCATTTGCTTTCCTCCATTTTAGGAAAACAGTCGAGAAGTAGTATTTTTTTTTTTTTAAATAAGAGAACGAGCGAATTACGTTATCATGAAAAACTTTTTTTAAATAATAATGATAATAAATAATAATATTAAAAAAAAACGGTAATAGTGAGACAATTGTTAATCTTTCTACGAGGATTTTTTTTTAACAAACTATATGTGCCGTTTATATTCAAATATCGACATTTGGTATACTCGGATTGAAATAATACCCGTTTT
>AUXN01000259.1:0-15053 GCA_000482125.1 Strigomonas galati
ATTTATCTAGTGTAAAATGTCAAAAATAAAATGAAAAATAATAATAAAGGTATTTAAAGAAAAAAAAAAAAGTAGGGTATGCTTTGTGAAAGGGTACAGATATAGAACCAAAACGAAGAAGAAGAGAAAAAAAAAAAGGAAACTAAACTACATTAATGAACACTAGCATTAAAAATTTTTTTGCTAGCTTGTCTAACAAGTGGGGAAACTGAACTATTGTGGCGTTGAAATTCCGTTCCTGGTCTCGCCGCCGTCCGTCGCTTCGCCCCCTCTCTCGCCGGGACGCCCATCGTGGACGTGGGTGTGCGCTCCAAGTTGCTAACGGGCGACATGCTGCCGACCGGGGTCGCCGACTGCGCCGCCTCCACCGGTGTGGCGGAGGTGCTAGCCGGGGCACGCACGCCGCGACGGTGCGGCGGCGTCGCGCCGCCCACGCGGGTGGAGGGCGTCGAGATGTCCGTGCGGCGGCGCCGCGTCGTCAGGTGCACCAGCTGCGGCGGTGCCATGCCCGCCGCACCGTCCGCCTGAGGCTCTGCCTGCTGCGGCTGCGGCCGCTCTTCCCCGCTAGGGCGGCGGCGCGTGCCCGTCGGCATCCGCTCGAACGGCTTCGTCGATGTGGCCGTGCGCGTCAGCTTCGGCGTGGGGTCGCGCTTCCGCACAGCGGTGTTGGTGCGTTGCAGCGGCGCGGGCTTGTCCGACTTGCTCGCCTTGCTGCCGCTGTCGCTCACGTTGCGCGACGTGGAGCGGGTGCGCACGCCCCCCACCTTGGGCGACTGCGTCCCTTTGCGCACCCGCGTCGCCGTCGCGCAGCGCGTGAACTTGGGCGCTGGCACGCCGGACTTGGTGCGCGCATAGTTGCCCGCCGTCGCTGTGCGAGTGAGCCGGTTGGAGGCGCCCACCGAGTTCGTGCGGGTCAGTGGGGTCTTGGGTCGCGCCTGGCCGCCCACGCCGGCGTTGGTCGAGACCGTCCGCGCGAGGCGGGTGCCGGAGATGACAGTCAGCGAGGCCATGCGCGCGAGGCGCGGCGGCTCGTCCGTCGTGACCTTGTTGTTGTGCGTCATGTGGTCGACGCCAGAGGCGGTGCGCGACAACTTCGTCGCCGTGGGTGTGCGCGCGAGGGGTGTCTTGTTGGAGGCGGTGCGCACCAGCGGCTGTGCGAGCCCCGCGTTCTTGGACGCGTGAGGCTCCAGGTGGTTGGCCGAGGCGTTACGCCTGAAGTGGTTCGCGGAAGCGTTGCGAGCGAATTGCGTACCGGACGGCACACGCTGAAAGTGGTTGGCAGACGCATTGCGCTTGAAATGGTTCGCCGAGGCGTTCCGCTGAAACGCGCCACCCTCCGGTGCCGTCGTGGGGCTAGACGTGTCGGCCGCGTCGGGCTTCAGGTGGTTGGCCGAGGCCTTTCGGCCAAAGCGATGCACCGCGGCGACGCGCTTGCCGTTCGGCTCCTCTGCGGCGACGCGGGCGCTGGGCGGCTTTAGCCCGCCGCCCGCCATGCGTGTCTGCAGCGGCGCACGGTGACCCACAGCCACCTTCCGCTTCTTGGTGGCGACGGGGGCAGGCGCGGCCTCTCGTGGCGTCTCCTGGCCGCTGTTGCGCGCAGGGGCGCCCATGGGGGTCGGGGGGTTCGACAGCGTCGTCGCGCGGCTGCTGCTGAGGTCCCCGCGGAAGAGCACTCGGTGCACAGACCGCGACGTGAAGCCGGAGGCGCTGCGCTTCTTGCTCGTCGCCGTCTCGGTCGTCGTCTTGCCTTGCTGGCACGGCGTGCCGGAGTGGCGCGTCGCGGCTGTGTTGGTGCTGACGCGCTTTGCATCCAGGTGGACCGTCTCCTCCGACTCGGGTGACACGGAAATGAGCGCGCCGTCAGACCCGAGGTGCACCGCCAAGGGCTGCGCCGCGGCGAACACCTGGTCGCCCAGGAACTGCGTGAAGGACGGAAAGCGCGGCGCCGGGCTCTCACTGCGGGCGGAGTCAGCCGACCCGCTGCGTGCCTTGCTCTCCGGGATGAGCGGCGCCGCCGTTGCGGACACCTCCTCGCGCGTGCGCACCGGCTCCGCGCTGGTGCTGATGGAAGTCTTGGCTGGCTCGCGAGCGAACGGCGTCACGTTGCTTTTGCGCTGCTGCGAGCCACCCACACTGGAGCTCTTGCTGACCCGGATATCCATCAGGTCGTACGAGTTCTCGTTCTCCTTGTCGGCAAGCGGGTACGCTGACATCTCGCCACGCGAGGAGCGCACCTTGACGGTGCTGCTCTTGCGGGTGCGCGCGCTGCGGTCCGCCTCGTGGCAGCTGCCGCTGAATGAGCGCTTCGCCGACACGCTCGGCTGATTCGGCGACTTGGGGTGCAGCGGCGTGTTGGATCCGGTGGACAGGCGCTGGCTGAGGCCGCTCCTTCGGGCCTCCTTTTCTTGCTTGATCTTTTGCGACGCACTCACCTTCTGCGATGTGCGCGCGCTGCGGGAGTCGGAGCGTGGGGCAACCTGCATCGACGCTTTGCGGAAGAAGGAACGCATAATGCGCTCCGCGCGCGGGTCGCAGAACTCGATAATCTTCGCGACGATGTCAGTGCCCTGGCGCGTGCTGTCGAAGAGGCGCATGAAGGTTAGGGGCAGGTTGCACTCGCAGCACAGCCACCCAGCGCCGAAGCCAGGGTGGCGCGAGGGCTCGCGGCAGTGCACGCAGATGGTGAAGTCGCACCGCGAGCACACAAAGTCGCTGTGCGCGGTTTCCCCAAATTCAGAGAAGTGCTTTCCACAGCGCTCGCAGCGGTGCATCGTACGAGAGGAGCGTTCGCCTGTTTGGCGGCTGGAAGGCCGGTTGCTCAGCGCCTCGGACCCATTGGACTCGCGATTCTCAAAGAGAACGCCGAAGCCCTTCTTATCTTTAAACATGGACAACATGATGATGTTTGAGTATAAGAAGGGATGAGTGTACGAAAATGAAAAATAAAAATACTGTATATATATATATAAAAGAGAAAGAAATGAAATTATAATTTTATTTTTTTAAAGAAAAAAACAACGTTCTAAATTGATTGATTGTATTTAAAAAGAGAGAAAGAAAGAAAGAATCTAGCAAATGATAATAAAAAAAAAGGTAAGAGTTTAGTAACTCTATTATCTACAAAAGAGCGAGAAGAAGGAAAAATGAAGATGAGGAAAAAGAGAGCGAAAAGCAATACAGGCAAAACGCAGGTACGATCTCATGCGCACTACTATATATACAAAGAGGCAACGTCTACTCGTAGTGAGTAAGTTCAAGAAGCTTTAAATGTATATATGTGCATACAAACATAAGGGACACCACCGTTCCCCAAATATTGTCTTATAATTTTTATTACTAACGTTGTTGCTTTAAAAGGGAAAGAAATATATAATTAAGAGCCTTCACTGTAAAAATGGGAGAGAGGAGGA
Source organism: Strigomonas galati (assembly GCA_000482125.1). NCBI lineage: Eukaryota > Euglenozoa > Kinetoplastea > Trypanosomatida > Trypanosomatidae > Strigomonas > Strigomonas galati. Next base: position 3,411 of record AUXN01000259.1, read on the forward strand.
GAACCTAAATAAAAAAGCTTTCAATGCTTACCGAACAAAACTAAATCAAGATGAACAACAATATCTATCCAAAGAAAGAAAAAAAAAAAAAAGGTTAGAACCAGTGTCCCCACATGCTCGAGCGACGACCAAAACTGTTGCCAGGAATTACCGCCAGACGCTCCGCTAAGCCCATCAGATACGACTGAGGCGGGCGGTACGCGGGAAGAGGGGTGAGCTGCGCCCGCGCCTTGTCGCGCGCCGGCACCGCCAGCTGCGGCTCCCACCCACTACCAGATGCAAAAGCATCGAGCACGTTGGTGCGCGGACGGTGCACGTAGTACTTGTCTAAAGGCCGGGTGAGCTCCGTGGCGGGGCGGTTCGGGCGGAAGTAGTGGTACAGCGTGAAGGTGGTGTCGCCCTTGTCCGCTCCGGCACCCACCTGGTGCAGCGTGCTGCGGGGAGCGACCGCGCGGTAGGCCCCCGCGAAGGTGACCGCCAGGCAGAGCAGGCGCAGGTCGTCCGACGTCAGGAGCTTCACGTGCGCCACAGGGGCGACGGTGCCGCTGAGCCCTCCGTAGTACTGCAGCGCTACACTATCCGCCACGTCGTGCGCGGTGAAGCCGGCAGGGACCTGCACATCCCCCTTCATCAGGTAGAGCGTGCCGGGCAGCACGCGCAGCCGCTGCGCCTCCGCGACGACCTGGTGCTTGGAGTGCGCCAGGTGCGGGACGGTGGTGGTGGCAGCTAAGGAGAGGATTTGCTCGTAGTAGGGGGTGACGTGCATGTGGAGCGCGGGAGTCTCATGGTTTACTATCTCCCACGGGAGTTTGTTGTAGGACACCAGAGAGGGGTACTTGAGGCTTAAACGGAAGTTCCGGGCCAACAGAAATTTGCTTTGGCGCATCATCTCTCTTTTTGCGTGTAGCAATGGAAATTTGTGATTGATATCCTCTTTCCTCGCTTTTGCTCAAACAGGGAGTTGCTAATGACAGTAAAAATAAAATCAAAAATGTACTACGCACAACGGCAACAATCAGACCCACAAATTTTTAATCACCTACAAACGTTCACACCAAGTAAAAGGGAGAAAAAAAAGACAGCAAGAAGAAAAAAGAGATTTATGTATGGAGAGACAGATGCAACAAAAATCAATTATATATATTAAAGGCAAACTATACAAGTAAACAGAATTCTCTTCTGGCTTTTTTTTTCTTTTTTGTCGTCGTTGTTGGCAACGAAGAGCTAAGAAGATACTCTTCATTTATTGATTTTCCTATAGGAGCTAAGAAAAATTGTACAGTCAATACAAAAACAAAAATCTAAAGAAAGAACAAAAAAAAAAAAAGTAACAAGAGAATATACAGGACGATGATTTTAGCAGCAGTACAAAACTGCACAACAAAACAAACAAAAATAGAGAATCGAAATACAATGAGCCTCTGTACAAGCAACTTGGTTTTCTCTATCACCTTCAGAAAGTGATGGTTTCGCTCAGATCGTCATCATAGCTGCCCGTTAAAATGTCTTCGATCTGTTCCGCCGTAGGCCCTATCCGGTTTCCTTCCCTGTAGTCCGGCTGGCGGGTGAAGAGGTCGATGACTGTGCGGTGCCGGCGAATAGAGAGGCGCAGCTGCTCGATGGTCCGCCGATACGTATCCACGCAGCGAGTCGCATCCTCCATGTCCGCCTGAAGCTCGCGTATGTGGGCCGTCTGGCGCTGCAGCTGCGCATGGAGCAGATTGTACTCCTCCCGCACGCTCTCCAGCTCCGCGCTCTTGGCTGTGTCCGCGTGGCTGCTGCTCTGCCGCACCGGTGCGCGCCGCTGCTGCTCCTCTAGCTCCTGCACCCGCGCCAGCAGCTCCGCGTTGTCGGCAGCGACACGCTCGTAGTGCTTGGTGAGGTCGTTGCTTGCCATCCTCGACTTCTCCTCCTTTCGCTTCGCCTGATGCAGCTCCTTTTTGGTGCCACTGAGTTCACCGCGGAGGAACGTGTTCTCGTCGTTCAGCTTGGACAGCAGCGCCGCGGACGTCTTCAGCTCCTTGCGATACGTGTCGTCCATCTCGCGTGATGCGGTCTCTGCCAAGTGGTTCAAGAGTCCCGCGATCACGCTCTCTTCGTTGCCCATCGCCTCCGCAAGAATGTTGGAGACATGCAGACAGAGCTGTTTCTGTCCCTGGCGGTCCTTCTCAGACGTCGCGTCCGAGACGGTCGACACAAGATGATCCACCGACAGCTTCACCTTGTCGAGCTCCTCCAGGACCTTGACAGAGGACTCATTTCGTAGTCCTGCAGCAGACTCGAAATCCTTGATCGACTGCAGCTGGTTCGTGCGGCACTCGAGCATGTACAGGAACCAGCGGAGGACAACGGTGGTCAGCCAGTCCGCAGCCGGTGTGAGGGCCGACACCACAGCAAGAGGCGTGACGTCGTGGGAGGCCTCAAAAGGGGCGAGGCAGACGGCTTTGTGCAGGGAGGGAGGAGCACGGTCCTCCGCGCTGCGAGGCTGGCTCTCCAGCAGTCCTTGGGCAGCGTAGTTCGGTGCGCTGGTCTCGTACCGGTCGCACAGCTTCTCCACTTCGCGAATTAAATCATCGTACGCGGAGTGACGAAGTGGCACCTCCTTTTCGCCGTCTCTGTCCTCTACCTCCTCCACCTCTTCCTCCTCCTGTGGTGTCATCATGGCGGCGGCATGGTTCGGCGACTCTACGTCGATAATTTCCTCCTCGGAGGGCCGCTCTAGTAAAGACAGAAGATCTGTGCACTCCTGTGCTAGGCTGCGCACTCGCGGGTTCGGCGCCTCCGTCGCTTCGCCGTAGGTTCGCGTGTACCCGAAGCTTGTCTTGTGGTGGTCCAGGGCGGACACGTAGCTGGAAGGCCCCATAATGGGAGCGTTTTCTCGCGGGGCTACTCCACCATACAAGGAAGCAGGAGGCCTCCGCACGGTGCTTCTGATCTCCGATCTGGCGGCAGAGGAAGGGTAGTTGTCCAAATAGGATTGACGTGAGTCGGGCGACTTGCGAGGTACCACCGAAAGGGGTGTGTATGCAGGATAACTTAGCGGGGAGAATGGCGTGGAGTACATGGATGCCATTCTGTTATAACAACAATAAATTCTAGTGATTGGATCAAAAAAAAAAAAAAAAAAAACTTAGTATAAATATGAAAGATCTACAATAAAAGAGCTTAGAAAAATGGAAAGAGAAGAAAATTTTCATTTTTGATGGCCTGTGTACTTGTACGCTAGAAGTGTTCAATGAATACATTGTAACCTAACACAATAATAAGCTACATTAAAGCATTTCAGTTTTGATATAGGGGATGAAAGAAAGAAAGAAAGAAAGAAAGAAAAATGATATAATGATGAAAAAGAAATGAACAGAAAAAAAAAAGAGAAAAAAAGTTAAATAAACGTGTAAATTTCTACAGCGAAAGGGAATATATAAACATATTTACTTATACTCGTTAAATGTACAAAGAGCAAAGAAAGACTGTGAAAACATTTTTTACGCAAAAATAAATTTAAAAAAAAAACGCGGAAGAACAAAAGACAGAAAAACGGAGAAACAATGATCGATCATATTGGGGATACAGAAAAGGGGTAAAAACAAACAAACTAAAATAAAGAAAAGCAAGCAATGAGAATATTGGCAATAATAAAGCAAATATGTGAAAGAGGGAGAGCCCGTCGAATAATAATAAAAGAATTTAAAAAAGGACGATTGTCTCTTCTCTTCTCTCCTTGAGGGAATGCGAACAAAAAAAAAAGATGTACTCAAGAATTGCTCTCTTCCTCAAAACTGTGGTTCGCAACGGTTCTCAATTTGGAAGGCACGATCAGCTTCACTTCCTTGTTGGGGATCGCCTTCAACAGACTGAGTTCCTTTTTCTGGTGCGACGCGAACAGCTTGGCAAACTTTACGTTTTCAAAGCAGGCAAAGAAGATGATGCACAAGGAGGCACCGGCACTCTCCGCTGCATCCTCCGCCCCCAACTGGATATCCCTTGTCTCGCCATTCACCGAGGTGTCCTTGCTGTCCTCCGCGCCGGCAGTGGAGGTGCTCTCCAGCGACCGCGGGACAGCAGGGCCGGTGGAGTGGTTCCGCATGACCACCTCTCGCACCGGCCCAATGTTGCGCTCGAAGAAGGACTTCACCATGGGAACGCCCACGTCGGGGCTGAGGTTGCGCACGATGATACTCTGCTGTGTGAACCGCTTCGTCCGCTCCTCGTTGCCGACCGACTCCTGCAGGGTCTGCAGGGCGCCGATGAAGGTGAAATTCGGGTCAATCGACGGCCGGCGCAGGCGCACATACGACAGCGCCTCTGCGAGCGACCAGCAGTTGCGCCAGATGAGGTACGCCAGGACGACCGTGGCCGAGCGGCTCCGGCCCTTCTGACAGTGCACCAGGACTCTCGGCGTACAGCTTGCGCCTTTTTCTTTTGCGAGAAAGTACTTCTTCCGGACGCGGTCGATGATCTGACGAGTGGGGTTGAAGATAGGGGTAATGTCAATGTTCACGGTGTCGAGAATAGGAAACGGATACACTACTATGTTTTTATCCACGGACCAGTATTGCTCAGTCGAGACGTTGATAATATACATAATCTGGTTCCGTGCAAGAAAATCCGCGTTTTGCGCGTCGTACACCGTGCCCAGGTAGAGAAAGTCTAAAATGAGCGAGGGTGTTTCCGCGGACGCAGAGTAACTAGTAAAAGGAGAGCGCGTCAGCTTGGGCGTGACGAGGGGGGAGGGGTTGTTCTTCTTTTTGGCAGGGGGGTCCTTGTCCATCGCACGCAGGTCCAGGAACACCTCACTGTTGCTACCGCCAGGTCGCTTGAAAGCACCTTTTCCCTTTGCTGAATAGCCCATGGCAAATGCGGGAGGCGGCGGCATCCCTCGCGACTCGTTTGCCGCTGGTGCGGGCGAAAGCGGTGAAGTGCTCTGCATGCAGATAAAATAGGCAGCCGTCTGTTTTCTCTGCTTCCTTTTGTTGTGTTTAGCGTAGTTTTTTTTTTTGTTTTAGTCTGTTCTTCTAGGGGGAAAAAAAAAGAAAGAAGTTAGCTTCTTTCGAGTTGATATACTTCTAAAAATACAAACCAGCTCGTGAAACGGGTAAAAATGTTTTGTATGAATAATATAAAACGAGAGCTAGTAAATAATATTAGATGGAGAAAGGAGACAAAATATGTGATCAGGTAAGCATGTGAAGAGAGAGAAAAAAAAAGTTCTTCCGCAGGAAGCAACAGTAAGATCATCATACATTTCTATTTTTCTTCTGTTTTTTTTTATATAATTATAATTAATGAGACAACAAATTCGTTAATAACAAGCATTATTATTGGTTTAATTTAAGTTTCACTTTTTTTTTATTGTATTTTCCTTTAGGCCGCGATGGCCGTCTTTTGCAGAATTTCTGCTGCTTCCATAATGAGGCTTTCTCCCAACGGCACATAAGCGCACTTCACCGCTATCACCAGACCCTTCTCTTCTTCCTCTGTGCCTTCACGCAGCAAGACCGCCACATGAGTCAGCGGGCCGCCCGTCTTCTTGCCGTGGAGGCTACCATACAAGGTCATGGTATCCTTGAAAACGTCCACAGCCAACAAGCTGAGAGACTTCCCTAGCATGGGCACAAAGAGCGAAATTTGTGTCTTGGTGCACGGAAAGAAGGCAGACAATGCCGCCACATCGCCGAGGTGGCCCTCCAGCACACGCAGAAACTCCTTCGAAGAGATGGAAACGGTGTTGTGCTTGTTGAAGTACACGTAGCGCAGCGGCAGGTGAAGCGGCTCCTCTTCATCCTTTTTGTCTCGCTTGAACTTGAGCGTGAACACCAACGGCTCGGTGAAGGAGCTGGGCAGATCCGCCAGGCGCAGCGTCACGTTTTTCCGCTCTGTGCTCGCCGTCTTGATCTTCTCTGCCACCTTGATGGCGCCATCCGCGCGCTCTTCCTCGCTCTTCTCTACTTCTTCCGCCTCTTGTAGGAACACCGTCCCCTCAGCGATGGTCGACATCTCGCCCAGCGACAGCTGCAGCTCCACGTTGTGCAGGCTGCTGCTCAAAGACAGGTTCGAAATTTCGACCTGGCACTTGAGGTGGAACCCGTCGCGGTGGACCTTGCACCCGTCCATGTAGAACCACACACGCAGCGAGTTTTCGTCAAGGAGCACCACAGGAGGTATCGTGACTGGCTCCGCCTTTGCCGTCGTGCCGACACCATACGGCACGACCTCCGGCAGGCGCTCGTCCGCCGTCAGTGCGCGGGTGACATCAATGCTACGGAGCAACTTGGTGGCCTGGTCCTCCTCCGGGTCCGCACCGCGCTTCGACTTGGGCTGTGCCGCGCCGCTGTAATTCGCCGGGCGCGACAAGTCGCGGTTAATCGCATAGGACTTGTCGTTGCTCGGTTTCCCTTTGCGGAAGCGGTGTTTATGGGAGGAAGAGGAAGCGGCAGCCTCCTTCTGCTTCGAGACGGGCGGAGCGTCCGCCTCTAGCTCTGACGCGGAAGGTGCCCCGGCGAGCAGGGGTGCGCTGGAATCCTTCAGGTAGAAGGCATCTACCTCCTCGCGACGCTTCTTGTTAGATAAAAGTTGTTGCTCGATGCGGTACTCCATGTCAAAGTTGTCATTATCCGACGACGCCGAGTCGGCGTTGTCCTCACTCTCGGAAAGGAGCATCAGCGAGCTAATATTCTCACAAAACGGGACGTCCATTTGAAGTGCCTCAGGAATGTCCAGCGCCTCCTGCGCCCCCTCGGCAACCGCGAGCAGCTCTCGGTCGTACAGCTCGCACCCAAAGTGAGAATCAATGTGGAGGCGCACCAGGTTCGCCGCCTCCTGCACGCTCGGATGCATGCTGCGCTGGGCTACCGACAGCGCGGACAGCTTGGCGGCGTCGTCACCCTCGCCCTCCTCGGCGGGAGAGGTCGCGTCGGCTGCGACGAGCTGTAAAAGCTCGTCCAGCGTCGTGAGATCCTCCGGGAGGGTGCCCTCCTCCTCCCCGTTGCACAGGTGCACGTGGCGGTCGCACGGCTTATGCGTAAAGGCCAAAATCTTTCCTACAGCTGCGATGCACACGACCTGGACGTCCGGGAAGCGAGAGAGGTCCTCGGACAGAAGCAGCTCGCATGTTTCACGCTTGTTGGTGAGCCAGTGTGGATACTCCCCGCACGCGAAGGCAGCCGCCCGCAGCGTCATCCACTGGTTGGACAGTTGGGTGTTGCAGTTCAGCAGGTGCTTGTTGTTCAACATTTGCGAAAGCGACTCCACACCAAAGGCGCGGACGCCGTTGACACGCGTCAGAATGGAGATAATTTCCCTCTCTAGCAAGTTACCGTGCAGAAACTCCGACAGCGGCAGCAGACTCAAGTCCAGCAGCAGGCCGAGGTACCACTCAAAGTCTTGAATGAGCCCGTAGTCGTCCGTGGACGCCATCTCCACGACGGTGGCGACGACGCTATTGGACCACTTTTCATCCGGGGGCGACCGAATGCTATGGTCGAGAATACAGTTCAGCATGGACATGATGTTCTTCTCCGTCACCAAGTTGACAAGGATCTCGAGCGCCTTGCAGCGCACGGTGATGTCCGCATCGTCTAGGCACCGCATGACGCTCTCCCGCTGATCCGCGATCAATTTGGCGCTGTGCGTGGACATGAGCGCGAGGGCGTGTAAGCCGAGGTACTTGAGATTTTGGTCGCTGTCTTCTACGAAAGCCTTCAACTTCTGCGCAGCCAGCTTCGTCAAGGACGGCACCTTGTACAGTCCGTTGGCGACCGCGAGGAGGCACTCGTACTGGACCGACTTGGCGCCCGTCGTTTCAATGAGGTTGGTCAAAGGATCCACGAGCTTCTTGCCGAGGCGTGGCTCAAACGGGGCAAAGTACCCGAACACCTTGATCACCTTAATCAGCGTCCAGTTGCTATGCACGTTGGAGAGAAGCGAGTAGAAGGGCACCGCGAGACCGAGGAAGTTGGACGGGTTTCGGCGAGCCAGTTCGCACAGCACGCTCACGACGGCACCCCTCACGGAGGCGTCGCCATCGCTGTACTCGCTGTTGTCGTCTAGCTTCTGCTTCAGCTTGGGGTAGATGGGCCGCAGCGACTCTGGGTACTGCAGGAAGATCTTGTAGAGCGCCAGGATGGCCTTCTTGCGGACGTAGGCGCGAGGGTGGCTGAGGAGATTGACCACATCGCCGACCAAATCTTTCGCGAGATCGGGTGTGCAAATGGAGGCAATGCAGTAGAGCGCCAGGCCGCACTCGTACTGGTTGCTGCTAGTCAGGTCACGCTTCAACAGGGCTGTCATGAGGGGAATCACATCCGTGTCCTCGTCAAACGTCGTGCAGGCTGCCATATACGCCGTGCGTTTGTTGCCGAAAAAGTTGTCGGCCATGATTTCAATGGTGTTAAAGTTCGCGTAGGTCGAGGGGTAGCCGAGCATGTGGAAGTAGGCTGCTTTCTGGATGGCCGCCACTTTAACACTTTGAACAGAGGAGCTGATTTCCTTCTTTGTGTCTGCAATGAGCTGATCAATCAGCTCTTGTTCTCTTCCGTTACTGCTTCTCAGCTTCCGGATAACCTCCGGAAGCGAGTTTTGAAAGAACAGCTGTGTCGCTGACTTGGCTACACTGTCCATGGGTGCTGCTTACAGTTTCACCAAATAAAAAAAAAATGAATAAACGTGCAAAATGTACCGCTAAAAAAACTAAATTATTAAGCAATGCTATTTACTAAAGTAAGAACGTAAGAGAGAGAAAACATTATAATGATAAACGCGTCCAACAAAAAAAGAGAGCGATACTTGTCTTTAAGTAGCACTTCGTTGATATTGACAAACATGATTTTAGCGAGAAAAGGAAAAGAAGTTATTTTACCTGGATAAGGAGAAAAAGTGCACTACAATGTGCAGTACAAATCTCCTGAATACATTAAGCACAGCCACGTGCGCACACACACACACACACAACAAACAAAAAAAAAAAAAAGCTTTTTGTTTCCTTCCTTAAAGCGTACCAACCACAGATGTCTTCTTCTTTATGCGGTTCATTGTTTCGTCCTTCTTCTCGTTAAGCTTCCGCCTAGCGCTCTGGACGGCGTCGGTGGTCTTTCCAATGATGCGCAGGTACAGCGGCTTCTCGCCCTCCTTCAGCTTGTGCGAGTGCTTGTATCGCTTATCATAGTAGATACCCTTCTTCACAATGGTGGTACTCGTTTCCTCCTCCACCGCCCGAATGAAATTGGGCTGCTGCACCTGGCTCCGTACAATATCAGGAAAGTCGTTGATCGGGTACTCCACCTCAAAACGAATATCTGTCGCGCCGCTCTCCGCGGACGTGGCGTCCGTTGTTTTCTGGGCATAGGCAAGTGCCTTGGCGATCCTATCCTCGGACTGGGCCGAAAGCGCGACCGCCCCTCCCTTGTAGATGGACATCGCATTGGTAGGCATCGCATCCGCCTTGGCCTCCTTCCCAGACACCGCCACGATGGGCGGTTCGCTGTTGCTGCTGTCTGCATCCGAGTCGGTGTCAGAGTAGGACGAGCTCGAGAGGTACTCTTCCAGCCCTGCCGCCTTCGCTGCCTGCTTGGCTTGATCCTTGTGGTCGCGGTCACCAAAGCGCATCTTCTTCCCCTTCAGGTAGCCGCGATAGAAGCTGGCGTTGTAGTGCGCACGCCCCTCCTTGCGCAGCTCACGCACTTTTGCCGCCAACTCGTACAGCTCTTCTGGAACGAGTTGGCCAGCGCGTTCGAGGCCTTCCGCGAGCTCTGGTGCAATGTCGTCGTCGCGCTTCCGCGTGAAGAAGCTGATCGCACGCCCGCTCTTCCCGGCACGGCCGGTCCGACCGATACGGTGCACGTAGGCCTCGTAGTGGTTGGGCAGCACGTAGTTAATGACAAGCTCCAGGTATGGAATGTCGAGGCCACGCTCGGCAATTGCGGTGGCGACGAGAATAAACTGCTTGCCTGGCGCAAAGTGCTCCAGCGCAAATTCACGGTCGATGGGGTCCATACCGCTGTAGAGGGTAGCCACACGATTCTGGTAGCCGAGCACGCTGAGCTTGGCCATCACCTCGTCCACCTCCTCCTTTCGCTGCACAAACACCAAGATGAGGCGGTTGCCGTCCTCATTTTCGTCGCCTAAGATCTGCAGCAGCTTCTCAAACCGCTTATCCTCCTTCTTCTCCTCGTTCTCCAGCTGATACACCTCTTCATCAAAGAAGTAGAAGGTTTGCTCCACGTTGGAGGCGGGCGTCGGCCGGCCACCGACTGATATTTCTACAGGGTCGTGCAAGTGGTGATGCACAATCTGCTTCAGCTCCTTGGGCATCGTTGCACTGATCATGGCCAGCTGGCGGTCCGGGCGGCAGTTTTTCAAAAACGCCTCCACGTGCTCTATAAAGCCGCTGTCAAAGAGGCGGTCCGCCTCGTCCACGACGATGAAAGAGGCGCGGGCGAGGGAAACCGTGTTGCCGCCATTCACGGTCAGAAGGTCGAGAAGGCGGCCCGGCGTCGCCACCATCGCCTCGCACCCGGCCTTGAGCGCCGCAATGTTGTCGGCGAGAGACGTGGACCCGTACGAGGCAACGCAGCGCAAACCACACGCACCACACAGCTCGTTTAGCAAACCGTACACTTGGACGGCCAACTCCTGCGTCGGCACCAGAATGAGGCCGATGGGGCCTTCGCCCGCGGCGCACCTGGGTTGATCAATGCAATGGCGCACCAGCGGCAAGGCGTAACTGAGCGTCTTGCCGGAGCCGGTCTTGGCCGTGATGAGCAGATCTCTCCCACTCATCAGCGCAGGTGCTCCGACCGACTGGACCGCAAAAGGGGCCTTGAAGCCGTTCTTTTCTAGTGTGTCAAGCAGCTTGGCGGGGAGGCCGGTGGTGTTCCAGCTGCGGAGAGGACGAGGTGGTTTGTTCCCTTTTACTTTGGCGCCGTCCAGCTCCTTCATCAGTTCCTTCACCTCCTCCGGCGTAAGCTGCTTCACATCCTGGGACACAATATAAAAGTTTTTGCGTATAGGCATGTACTCCATCTTGGAGTGATCCACGTAGCGGAGCTGGCGCAGTTTCTTCGTATCCTCAGCAGGGGGCTTTGGTATCTTGGAGGCAAGGACACGGCGCTTTGCCTCCGCCGACTCGTCCTCCATATTGACTACCGTGAGGGCGGAGGACATGCCTACTGGCTTCAGCAGCTCCGCCTTAAGTTGCTTTACGGCTGCGGCCGCACCGCTCTGACCGCCCTTGAGCGCGCTGCTCAAGAGGGAAGCGCTTCCATCGGAGGCGGCGGCCTCCTTTGCCTTTAGCTTCTGTTCCCTCGTGGCCTGAGCACTCACCTTGGCAAACTCCAGCAAGTCGTCCAGCGCCTGGTCGTCATCGTTGTCACTCTGCGACGGTGGCAGACTAGACCCCAAGCTGGACCGTGATGATGGAGGGGTAATGTCGTCTCCGCTGTGCGTGCTGGAGGCACTTGATCCTCTATTTCTTTTGGGCATGGGTTTTCTTTATTTCTATTAATTTTTTTTTCCTTAATTATTTATGTCTCTTCTTCTTTTTTGGATAAAAAAAATAAGACGAATACTTACAATAACTACGTTTAGAGAGAGAGAAAAAAAAAGATGGAGGGAAAATTAAAAAAATGGCATGTTGGTAAGAAAGTT
>AUXN01000260.1:0-15050 GCA_000482125.1 Strigomonas galati
TATATTATTTTCTTAAAAAAAAAAAAAAACCTAACTTTGTTTTACCCCTTTTTTTTTCTTTGCTTTTGTTTATTACTTTATTACTTTATCGTTACTATATATAGTGCTGTTGGGTGGTTGTAACTTCTTTTTCTTTTTCTTTTTCCTCTTCTCCTTTTTCGTTATCCCCTTTAAATATTTTTGTTGCCGATCGTTTGCTGTTTGGCGGTGACTGGTGCAAGCGCAAGAGGGAAAGCTCAACATATTTTTTTTGACTCTACAAATATATTTGTACATTAGGTGTTAGCGGAACTGCAAGTACCCGTAAAATAACCTTTTGTTAGGGTGAAAAAAAAATAAAAATACCAATACGATAGATCTACAAAGGAGTTTGACAAATTCTCCAAAAACGAACATCAACAATAACAACAACAAAAAACAATCTGAGCATCTTTCAAAAGATTCACAACTAGCTTGTGTTTGATTTACTTTAGAACGTGAGCAAAAAGAAAAAAAATACAATTCAAAATCAGGAACATCACTACACTTACACACATATTTATATATATTTAGCACAATAATAATAATATTAATAAGAATAAAAATACAATGAGCGCCGAACCCGATGATGACAGCAAACTACAGCTGAAGCTGCTCCTCACTTGCCGGCCCGGTGACCGCGCCTCTCTCTGCGAGGCCCTCACCTCGCTCAGCATGTCCCTTGTCATGGGCTACGAGGGCTACTTGCGGCGGTTCGACACCAAGACCGCCGTGCCTCTCCTCGTGTCGGTCGCTAATAAGCACATCACAAGCGGCCCTTCTGGCGACGTCGTGGGCCTCGTCTGGCGGACGCTGTCCTTGATCTGCGAGCACGTCCCCGGGTCTTTCGAGGTCACGCAGGAGCACCACAAGACGATCCTGCAGCTCTGCTCCGCGTCCATGCATCGCGCGCTGTGCGGCGAGTGGCAGTACAAGGACGGAGACAACAACATGATGCTAGAGGAGTGTCTGCGCGTCACGCGCTTCGTGGCACACGACGACCCCACCGGCACGATCCTGCAGTACATCCTTGTGGGCGATCTGTTGACGCTGTGCACAAATGAGTCCACACTCATTGCGCGCCAGGCGTTAGAGACGCTGACGACCGTCACCGCGAAGGTCACGATGCCGCCCGACTTTGAGAAGCCGTCCTCTGCCACTTCTTTTATCAAGTCGTTCTTCAAGTCGAAGAAGAGCCACTCGAACCGTGGCAGCAGTAGCGCCCACAAGGACCCTGCGGATGTGCTTAACGCCGATGACCGCATCGTTGTCAGCGTCGAGAATGTCATGAGTCCATTTTTTCTTAGTATTGTCGAACAGTACTTCCAGTCCTGGAAGAGTGCGCCCGAGATGTGGTCTTTGCTGGAGCTCGCCCTCACGAGCCTGGGCAACCTGATGGACCGCTCGCTCATCTCGCACCGCTCCACAACAGCACACGTGCTGGTGACAAAGGAGCTCGCCACGCTGCTCTTCCGCATCCTGGACCTCGTCGAGCACTCGCACACACTTGAGGAGAGTGTGAAGAACGATCGTGCGCTCTTTGTGCTGACGCTGCTAGCAACCATGACCAACTGCAACCGCGAGTTGATGGCGGACAGTTTACTGGGCGAGGAGGCGCGTCGCTTCTTCAAGCTGCTGCTGGACGAGGCTATTCCAGAGATCAGCACACTGCTCGACGACCCTTTTCCGCGCGCCGGCAATGTGCCCAAGAGCACGCAGCGCCGCGACAAGGACCACATTACTAGCATGGCGGCCGTCCGTCTCTTTCTGCTCGCCTGCCCCAATGTGCCGCCGAGCGCGTTCGGCCTGCGGCCCAAGACGGTGCTGCCCGTGCACCAGTGGTACTGGGAGGACGAGCTGCACCACAACAATAAGCTGGTGGAGGAGCAGTGCGCCACGCTGGATGTCAGCCTCGCGCGGCTCTGCCCGACGTCGAACATCTCCGTGCACTGCAAGACGCTCACCATCGACCTCCTCTCGATGACCATGACGAGGAACACCAACTCGCAGCGTGCGGTCACGCGTAGCTTTGTACCATTCGTGTACCACTTCGCCGACGAGGCGGCGCTGCGGCCCATCGTGGCCGTGAAGGAGGCCGGCCCAGAGGTGGCCAACTCGCCCTTTTACGACGAGCAGACGAAGAGCATGCAGGGGAAGACGGCGAGTGTCGTCATCAATACCACGGATAAGGTGCCCTCCCGCCACGTGGCGCTGGGCGAGATGTACCTGGGCATGATGTGCGTCTTTGCGACAAACGTCCCTGGCCAGATGGCGAAGCAGCTCGCGACGTGCGCCTGCGCCTCTCTGCTGCAGCTCGTACTCATCTCAGGCAGTGAGAAACGTGCCAAGCAGCTCCTGACGACCGTGATGCAGCCCATGTGCGAGATGTTCCGCGAGGCGCTCATCTCTGCCGACAAGGCTACCAAGTCGGTCGTGCTCACCATGATTGACTGGATGCTGCACCACACCGTCACCTTCTCGTTAGACTTTGCGACGACGGCCGCGCGTTGCGGGCTGGTGCACCAGCTCCAGGTGAATGCGAACAAGGAGACGCTCGTGATGGTAGGCAAGGACGGCAAGCCAACGCGTACGCATCAGCTGGTGGAGCGCTCGGCTGCGCTGTTTCAGGCGACGCGCCTGCGCATGAAGGATGTACGCATTTCACCCCCGCCGCAACAACAGCCAGAGGCGGTGGCGAGCAAGGGTAGTCCTAGTCGCGGCGGCGACTCTCAAAGCCCACCGCGGGGCTCCTCTAGTAAGCGTAAAGGCGGCGCCCCTGTCTCGGACCTCGATAATTTGCATCTAGCGATAGAGAACATCAAGCGGGTCGCAACAATAGAAGGCGTCCACGACGACGCTGTCACCAATTTGTTTGATTGTCTCACCAAGTGCGAAACGGTGACCGCATTCGAGATTTATCAGCTGCGCATGTCGAGCAACATTATGCTCTACTTGATGGACGGCCAGGCGACCGAGACGCTGCTACGCAATGCGCCCATGTATGCGTCCACAGGCGCCGGCTCCACACCGCCGCGCCGGCAGGCGGACCCTTCCGCGTCGAACAAGTCGCCGTCCTCGGGCACGCGCACAACGACGGATAGTGCTGGCACCGGTAGCGCCGCAAGCGAAAAGGGCGATACGTCACCCTCGCCTGCACCAACACCAGCACCAGCAGCAGCGAACACAAGCGGTGCCGATTGGGCGTGCTTTCTTTATAACGGGATGCAGATGAGCGAGGTGCTGTGTCTGCTGTGCAACAAAAAGCGGCTGCGCTGTCTCCAGGAGGTGATGTCGAGTCGTCCACAGTACTTGACGCCGCTTGTGGGCCACATTGTGTCCACCCTAGGTCTCCAAAATGATCTGAACCTCCCACTGGTTGAGTCGGTCATTACCTCAGCCAAGGTGGTCTGCAAGAGCCCGCTTCAGGCCCATAACTATGTCTCCGATCTCTCGCCCATGGTGACGGTGTGCGGCGAGGCGACCACAATTGTCAACAACGGCCGTGTCGTGCCTCTATCTTTGCCGGCGAGCCGCGTCGCGATGGCCTCACCTCCGCGTGCAGCTGTGCCAGCAACTCCGGCGGGAGCTGCTGCTGCTGCTGCTGCTGGTAGCAGCGCCGTTGGGAGCCCCCACAGCAATCCTAGCAGCAGTCGCAACACGACGCCCGCGAGGGGCTCTCCGTCTACCGCTCCGCGGACTGGTGCTAGCGGTGCCAATGGGAGCCCAGAGCGCGCCTCGCCTGGCTCGTCGCCGACAGCGGCACCGACCTTGCGCAACCTGAAGGAGTACTGCCGCAAGGGGCACCGGCTCGCTTATACACCACAGTACACCACCGCCAACATTGTGTGCGACTCCTGTGGTGCCATGCATCTGCGCTCCGGCTACTGCTGCCGGCAGTGCGACTTTGACCTTTGCTTGCTGTGCTACTCCCGCTACGAGGGGAACCCGGAGTGGCTGTACAACTCCATGCACGACCGTGCGCATCTCTTCGCGACGATCGGCGACATTGAGCGTTACTTCCGCACGGGCTCGTCGACGACTAAAGCGACGCAGGTGGCCCCCACCTCGCAGTCCTTCCTGCACAACATCAACCGCTTTATGGTGCGCGTGCAAGGTGTCCTTGTGCGCATGTCCGAGGCAGGGCACGACACGGCGCTGGTGCACAAGCTGCTCGAGAATGAGCCGCTGCTGCGGTGCTTGGTGTACGAGGTGCTCGCCTCCTTCTACACGCGCGGTGTGCTGCCCAACCGCCCTGACTGCTACGAGGAGATCTACTGCATTGAGCGGAGCACAAACGCCGTACTGAACGAAGAGGAGAAGTACCGCGCCCTCCTCATCATCCGCGAAGGCTTAGAAGATCGCTACATGCTCTACTCGCCGTACGTCGGACTACTCGCATACAATGAGACCTTTTTCAGCGTGCTGTACCGCCGCGCCTTCGCGACGGGAAACCGGGAGATGCTGCAAAGGCTGGAGAACTGTCTCATTCAGATGGAAGGCTCTCCCTTTGCGGTCACCCAGAACGACCCCTCCAAACCTGCGGGCGAAGACAGCGCGTATACGTGTCCGACCAAGGCAGTGCGACAGTACCCCTTGCCCCACGAGATGGACCCGCCGTTGGGGCCACAGAGCACGTTTCAGTTCCACTACTTTGACTCGGACTGCAGCGATACCTGCTCGTGCGCCGGCCATGGCCGGGAGGAGTTCGCTACGCGCCACACGCCGGAGCTCACCTTCCACCTGCCGACTCTCGCACTGCGCAACGATGTGCTGCTCCTGATATTGCTTCATCATCTGTTCGTGGACGGTGCCAACGACGAGGGCAAGTCGCTGCTAGAGGACAGCACGCTGTTTGTGAATGCCAACATCACGAACTTAGTCGTGCGCGCCATGGAGGCGTCGGCGCTGCGGGTGTGCATGCTGCCGCTCCGCTTCGCTGTTCCTCGGTGGGTCAACTTCATCCTTGTGCACGCCCGCTTCTTGCTGCCTTTGACCGTTCGCGAGAAGCTCGCGCGCTTCGTCGCCTACGGCGCACGGCGCTCAATGGTGGCGTACGTGCGCGCCTACCGGCAGCAGCGCAACGATCAGGGTCTCACCGTCCTGCCTGGTGAGTGGGCGCGGCTCTCGAATCACAAGTTTAGCATTGACCGCGCCCACTTCCTCTCGGATGCTTGCATTGCGCTACGCAAGTGCTCCGACTCGTGCATGCCCATCTCCTTCGAGTTCCGCGGCGACGTCGGCGTCGGCCAAGGCCCGACGGCGCAGTTCTACTCGCTCCTCGCGCGAGAGGTGTGCCGGGCCTCGGTGAAGCTGTGGCGCGTCACGGATACAGTCGAGGAGAAGCCCACCAGCAGCGCGCGGACGTCGCCGTCGCCGCAGCGGACTACCACGACCGGCGATGGCAACACTGTTGTTGTCCAGAGCAAGACCAAGAAGGGCACGCCCTCGGCCGCGAACCAGGTGGTGCATCACGTGCCCATGCTTCCCTCGTCTGCTGCCACCGCCGACGGCGCCGAGCTTGTGGTGCCACCGGCAGAAGGGCTGTACCCGGCACCGAACACGACCCTGTTTGAGGCCACATTGACGAAGGGCACGCCGCCGCCCAGTTTCCTGCAAGGCGCCAACAGCAGCGAGGTCGTCCTGTGTGGCCGCCCGACACTGCTCACCGACTACGCCGAGGCGGAGCGCACGCTCGCGAGAGCCAGCTACCTCATTGGCGCCGCGGTCGGTCGCGCGTTTGTGGACGGCCAAGTGTTTCCCCTGCCGCTGTCGCCCATGGTGGCCTACTTCTTGCGGCGCCGCCTCCCCTTTCACCGCATTTCCATGCCTTCGCGCCTGCGCGACCTGCTCTCCACGTTCGGGGAGGCGGTGGGGAAGCCCATCGACGTGCTCCACCTGCCGCTGCACGCCCTCAAGGAGGTGGACCACAGCGTGTGGAAGAGCGTGGCCTCCTTGTCGAGCCTCAAGAAGGAGGAGCTCGAGGCGCTCGACCTGCCCTTCACGCTGCCGGGCTGCGACGCCTTCGAGCTCAAAGCGGGCGGCGCGGACCTCACCGTGAACGCCAGCAACGTGAAGGAGTACCAGCGTCTGGTCGTCAACGCGCTGCTGTACGAGTCGGTGTTTCAGTCCCTCCGCTTCATGATCATGGGCTGCCGTGATGTCGTGTCGGCGGACGCGCTGGCGCTGCTCAACCCGAAGGAGCTGCTGAGCGCCGTGTGCGGTGACGAGACGAATCCGTCCGAGCCGCTCTGGACGGAGGAGGAGGTCAAGTCGCTGCTTGTCGGCGACCACGGCTACCAGAACGACAGCCCGCAGATCCAGATGCTGAGCCACATTCTCAGTCAGCGCCTGACGCCCAAGGAGCAGCGCGCCTTCTTGCTCTTCTGCACGGGCTGCCCGCGCTTTCCGCCGGGCGGTGTCCACGCGCTTGGCGCCATCACCGTCGTGAAGCGCTCCAACGCGTTTGCCTACGCGCGGCGTAATTTGGCCGCCGAGGGCGAGTCGGTGGAGCGTGAGGAGGAGGAGGACGAGGAGCCGGGTGCCGCGCGCGCGGGTGGCCCGGCGGGGCTGTCCCCTCTGATGGGCTCCGCCATGAACGTGGAGCAGGTCGTGTCGGACAAGGACGACGTCATGTCGCTCGGCAGCGCCTCCATTGGCGAGGAGGGCCGCGAGAGCTTTGCGGAGGGCATGCTGGACTCCGACTGGGCTCTGCCGTCCGTGAACACGTGCTTTCGCTATCTCAAGTTACCGCCGTACCCGACAGAGGAGATGATGTATACAAAGCTGATTTTGGCCATCACACAGTCGGGAGATACCTTTGAGCTTTCGTAATTTCTTTTTTTTTTTTTTCTTCCTCTCTTCATTTTTGAATTTATAAACACACACAAGATGCTATACATATATGTATGTCTATTTATATATTCGGTTTTATTTGTTTGTTCATATACGCGCACATCCCTATGTATTATTCTAACGAATAGATAAAATAATTAAAAGAACGGAAGTGTGCAACTTTTTTTTTCCATCTTTGCTTTCGTGTTCTTTTTTCTTTCTGCATGGTGCTACCTTTTTTTTTTTTATCATTTGCTTTTTTTTTCTTTTTTTTACTTTGCCACTGATTCAACGCACACACACAAAAAAAAAAAAAAAAAGAAATTTTTTTTATCTGCACGCGTTGGTATCGATATGAATGGTGTCTGTTTATTACTATGACTATTATTGTCATATAGAAAAAAAACAACAACAACAACAAGAAAACAATAGAATCATAAACTGTATTGGAATGTACTATGCCTGTGTATATGATAGTAGAGATGCTTTCCCCCTTTCCACTCTTGTAATTATGTCACAACGAGCAGAAAAAAAAAACTATTTATTTTACTCCCCATAATCTTCTTTTTTTTTTTTCTATCTCTCTCCCTCTTTTCTTTTGTTCTCTTGTAAGTGTATAGTGTGTACTTTTACTTCACAAAAAATGGATACCCTTCCCGATATCAAGCCCAATAAAAAGTTCATTGCGCGCCAAAAGAACTTGAAACGCAAGAAGGCAAAGAAGGCAGAGAATGAATGGACAGGCAGACCCGCGCCCAAGAAGAAGAAACTCAAAAAGAACGGCAAGGAGGAAAAGACTCGCAAAGCGAAAACGGTAGTAGCCAATGCCGCGACTGGTAAAGAAACCATGAAGAAGAAGCGGGCCGTAGAAAAGGTCTCTGCCAAAAAGAAAAAGAAACTAGAAGCAAAGAAGGCGAAAGTGAACCTTCTCAAGAAGAAGAAAAAGGCGCAGAAGGACGCTGGCTCGAGTGACGATGATGACGACGACGACCGTGAGGCGATGACCAACGCTGGCCCGCAGCTCACAGACAAGCAGCTAGAGGATATGCTTATTAGTCAAACCATCCGCGGCGAAGTAGACCCTTCTCTCCTGACGCCATCTGCTGCATCACCGTCCTCCTCCGTCACAGCACTCCGTAGTGACCTGTCGCTCTACCCCGCTGACATGAGCTTTCTCGACAGCTACGCCGAGAAGCAGAGTGCGCAGGTGCTCTCCGAGGACGCGATGCTGCAGCAGGCGAACCAGTACTTCAAGGAGGTGAACAAGCGCGAGCGCGAGATGAACCATGCCGCCGTGCAGTACATCAAGAAGCTCAAGGCGATCAACCGTCGCGGTGGAGACAAGGATGGATTTAGGTATGTGGTGCCCACGAGCGTGAAGCAGGTCGTGCGGGAGATGATGGCCAAGCAGGGGAACAACAACGAGTACGTGGATCCGGAGATGCTCATCTCGAACTTCGGCGGCGACGACGTGAAGGACGGCTCCGACAAGCCGATGCGGAAGAAACGCCGCGGACCGCGCTGCCATAATGACTTTTATCAGTTCCAGGTTAGCAAGCAGTGGACCAAAAACGCGGAGAACTTTTTGCGTCGCGGCCGTGCAAACAAGTCCATGTTTGAGGCGAAGAAGCGCCAGCGGTCAATTAAAAAGCTGTAGTGTGTTTCCATGCATTTTTGCTTCCTTTTTTTTTTCTCTTCTTCTAACTACTACTTTTAAATTTTAACTACACGATTAATATTTATATTTACTTAAAAAAAAAAAAACTATAATTCATAATATACATATTAAAAATACAAGATACCAAACTGAATGTCTCCAGAAGCTAATGCAAAGTGTAAAAAGCAAAAAAACAAAGCGTAAATGCATAATTTGCCATCATGTTTAATATGTGTTGAATTTCATTTGATGAAATTTCATTTCCTCTTTCCTTTTCTGAATCTATGCACACATATATGCAGGTGTATTACACATCACTTCACATAAACATATATTATTTTCATTAAATAAGCATAATGGCGAAGAAGAAGCAACGCGACTTGTGGACGTCGGAAAAAAAAACCAAGGCCATTACGCGCCCTCAGAACGTCCCCACCTCCAAGGGCTGGTACGTGACGCCCGATGTGGTGCCCGCCAAAAAGGATGCGCCGCGTCGGCGCAAGTACGCGCCGATCCGCCCAAATAACCGCGCCGCCGTGGCGATCCCGATGGCGGGCCAGAGCTACAACCCGGCTGATAGCGACCACCAGCAGGCCCTTGCCAAAGCTGTCAAGGCGCTAGAGAAGAAGCAGAAGAAGAACGAGTCCTTCACTAAGATGCTTACGTTTGGCAAGGACTCCACCTATAAGGGTAGCATGGCCGACGACAAGACCTGGGAGGAGGAGGTGAAGGAGAAGAAGGCGCCCAAGGCGCCCAAGGTGCTCAGTCCAGAGGCCACCAAGAAGCGTGCGGCCGAGAAGAAGAAAAAGCTGCGCCAGCAAAAGAAGTTAGGCAAGCGCGCTGGTGCCCGCGAGGCCAAGCGCTCGCTGCTGCACCGCCGCCACCCGAAGCGCGCCGACGCCGAGAAGGAGGTCGCGGAGCTGGAGGAGATTATCACCAAGCATGAGGCGACGCAGGCGAAGCGGGAGCTGCTGCGGAAGCGCCGCCACGAGCAGCGCAAGGCCAAGATGGACGTGAAGCACTATGGCCGGTACTACTACGAGGCCCTCGCGCCCGATGTGGCCACGTCGGACAAGTTAGTCGGCACGCTGCGGCACATGCGCGGCGGCGCCATCCACCCTGCGCTCGACCGCATGAAGTCGCTGGAGGAGCGCAACCTGGTGCCGGCCCGCCCGCGCCACGAGTTCAACAAGCGCAAGGTGCTGAAGCCGAAGGGCGAGGTTCGTGTGAAGCGCGAGACCTTTGGTACGCTGCCGGAGACGTCCTTCTTAAACGTTTTTTTTCTTATCATTTCTTTTAATATTTTGTCGAGTAATCTGATTTTCTTTTTTTTTTTTTAAAAAGCAAGAGGAGTGCGAAATGGTGAACAAGAACAGTAATGAACAAATAAACACTTTCTTTTAAAAATTTCCTTCCACTCCTGTATTGTAATAATAAGCATGGCGTTTAATTAAACTTAATTATATTATTTTATATTTTTGCTAACTAATAACTTAAAAAAAAAACATTTTTTCTTGCCTTTTGGTACTCCCTTTTATTGATTGTTCCTACCCTAAAACTAACTCCCGTTCCAGAATTGCACTTCTGCACGATTCAAAACTTTCTCTTACCTGTTTTCTCTTTTCATGCGCAGTGAATCGCGGACAATTAGTGATACTGTGCCTATAGCTTGTTCATTCTTACTAGTTAATTTATTATTATTATTATTACTTCCTTTTCCAGTGCTCTTGTTTATTGCATTTTTTTTTTTTCCTTTCTCTTCGCTTAGTGAACTCAGTCGTTGTATCTTCTCGCTCCACCTTCAGCGATCAGAAAAATGAGTTTTGTTTTTAAAGCGTTGTTAGGGGAAAGCGTTGTGCATCCTGTCAAGAAGGACTCAAAGGCAGAGGGCGAAGGTGGCGAGACAGTAAAAGGGGAGGAAATGACAAAAGACAAGAAGGAAATTGTAGCTGCGCTAGGTAGCCCGACGGCGAATAGTAAAGCCCAAGCGTCGCCTCCAGCGGCCGTAGCACCAAGTCCACCAGCTGCACCACCAGCAAAAGTAGCTCCAAAGGAGCCGATGAGCACCACGCCCGTCGCGACACTGTTGACACGTCTGCGCACCTGTGTGGTGATGCAGGACAAGCGGAACGCCCTCCGCGAGCTAGAACGCGCCCCAGAGCTTCCCTACGCGCTGGCGCCAACCGAGATGGATCTCTTCTTCGACATTGTAGAACAGCAAATCGACCCCGATATGGTGTCCTCTGCCCTCCTCATCGTGGATCACCTGACCGACGTGGAGTGGTACCCGTCAACGAGCCAGACGCTTGGTGGTGCTGTCTCCGAGCGAAAAAAACGGCAATACCGGGATACGTTTCTCGCCCTGATCGAGGACCGTGTCGCCCTTCTCGTCAGCGCCCTGAACGTCGGCTTCACGCAGCCAGATCGTCTGCATGCCATTCGCGTGCTGCAACGGCTGGAGGAGTTCAACTCGTCCACGACGCACCAAAAACTGTTGACGTGCCATGGGCTGGGCACCATTGCGGACTTGCTCTCCGACCCCAGCCACGACACCGCCTTGCAGAAGGAAGTGCTGTCGCTGCTGAACGTGATGACGATGATGGACCCAGAATTGCAGACGATCTTGGCGTTTGAGAATGGGTTTGAGGCCCTTTTCCAGCTCGTCAAAAACGCGGACTACCTCCAAGGCGGGGAGCTCGTGACGGAGTGCCTCACGATTATGCACAACTTGCTGCGCGGCAACAAATCCACGCGGAAGGTCTTTCTCGACATGGGCTTCGCGAGCCGTCTGTGCCCACTGCTCAACGTTGTGCATGAAACAATAGCGCGGCTGAAGGACAAGGATAGGTCTGGCTCTGGCAAGGTGACGGACCCGATGCCCCTCTTCTCGCTGG
Source organism: Strigomonas galati (assembly GCA_000482125.1). Lineage (NCBI taxonomy): Eukaryota > Euglenozoa > Kinetoplastea > Trypanosomatida > Trypanosomatidae > Strigomonas > Strigomonas galati. The sequence continues at coordinate 11,401 of AUXN01000260.1, forward strand.
ATGCCTCCTTCCTCCTGCTCAAGGCCATTACGCTCCTGTCCTGCGTCCTGAAGGAAGCAGAGTCGGAGGGGACGGTGACTGCTGCGCGCGATGGCCTACTTCAAGCCGGTCTGCTTCACCCACTACTGTCCTTAGCGCTGTGCGGGGTTGCGGTGGATGTGGGCACGCGCATTGAGGCGCTGCGTGTGCTGACGCGACTTGTCACGAGCTCTGCCCGTGGCATACAGGAGCTGCTTCGGTATCCTGTGTACACGCTCTTAGGAAAGCACGACGGCGAGGTGGCGCTGGTGCACCGCAGTGCCCTGCGGTCTCTGCTCGACGATCTCCTCGCCAGTGAGGACAGCACGTTGCTCATCGCTTCTGTAGGTTTGGTGGAGGCGGTTCTGAGTGAGCCATCGTGCCACGGCATGCTCATCAATCTCTTGCTGTCCGGCTTCGGGCCCACGGCAGACGCGCGCACGCTGACGCACGAATGTGGCGCCATTCTCGCGCATGTGCTCTTGCTTTCCTCCACTTCGCCGCAGTACAAGGGCGCGCCGCGAGGCAAGTACTACGCGGCGCATCTGCTTCGCCATCTTCTCCTGTCACCGTCTCTCGCGGAGCGACTCTTGGCGGTGCCGTGGGTGTCGCCAGAGGCGGCGAACAGGAAGGACGGAGCAGAGAAGCGCTACACGCTCCCGCACAACTCCACTGTTGTGTTCTCGCAGGCCGTCGGACCCAACTTCCTCAATGCCTTCTGCTCCTACGTGTGCTACTGTATCAAGGGCGGCTTTGCGAGCGAGGGCATGGACACGGCGGTCGTGGCCGCCTACATGCGTGTGCTGTTTGCGTGGCTGGGGACGTCGCCGATGGTGCTGCTCTACTTTGTCGCGGAGCCGTCGTGGCTGTCCACGCTGCTGTCCTTCGCGGCACGGGAGGGCTCCGTGCACATTCGCCTGTGGTGTGCCTGCTTGGCCGCCCACGTGTGCCTGCTCATGCCCCCTGTCGTGGACACCAGCGCATTCCAGGAGAACAAAGACCCTTACTTGCCACCGCTGCGGCTGAACACAAATAAGGAGGCCATGGTGCAGCAGTTTACCAACACCCTCGGCGGGACCTCCTTCTTTGACACGCTTCTCATGGACGTGGCGGCGGGCAATGCGCAGTGGTCGCAGCCGGTGGCGAATGCCTTCTCCTCGCCGACTAACGCCGTCTACGACGTGGGCTTCAAGAATGAACTGGAGGGCTGCATGCACGCGTTCCGCAACCTGTGCCCGACCGAGAGCGGGAAAGGCGGCGGGCTCAACGCGGAAATGTCGCCCGTTCCTTTTCCTCCGGAGGCCGCGCCGCTGCTGGCCGCACAGGTGCCGCTGTCAAACAACGCCTCCGTGAGCGGTGGTGCCCCTCCCGGCGACAGCTCACAGACCATAAAGGCCATCCGCCCAGAGTTCGAGGAACCCCTAACGGTGCCCGCAGTGACCGACCGCGTGGAGACGCAGCTGCACGTGGCGCCAAGAGAAGGACAGAGCAGCCTGCTGCCAGCGGTGGTGTCGGTCTTGTATGACGGCGAGGGGACTATGGACAACATGGACTACTCGCGCTCGAACACGACGGTATCTCCGAATGGCGCGAACACGGACGTCAGCATCACTGCCTTTCAAACCGATAGCTCCGCTTCCGTAGGAGCTCACCTGGCGACGGTGGCGACGGATAACGAGCTGCGTCGCGAGGCCAATCGCTGGAAGGAGCTTGCCGCGGAGCGCGAGATGAAGATTGAAGCACTCCAGCAGGAGCTGTCGATACAGCAGGAAAGGGGCATGCAACTGGAGGCACTGGAGAGTGAAGCCAGAAAGGGCTCGCAGAGCGAGACGGAAAATCTGAAGGAGACAATCCAATTGCTGGAGGAAGCGCTGGCCTCCAAGCAGGAGGAGCAGGAGCAGCTCATGCAGTCCATGAATGCCATGAGTGCGCAGCTGCAGCGTGCCGCAGCGGCTGCGCAGCAACAAAAGCAAGAGCTGAGGTCTCCGCCGCCACCACCACCGCCAGCACCTGTAGCACCGCAAGTGGATGAGGCGGTGCTGGCGCGACTGCAGGATGCGGAGGCGATGATCGCCCAGTTGCAACAGGAGCTCGCAGAAGCATTGGCGGACAAGGAAGAGCTCCTTACCATTGTGGGTGAAATGAGTATGGAGTGTGAGACACATCATCGAACTCCACCGGCTTTGCACCAGCAGCATCAAGAGCAGCAGCTTCAACCGCAGCAACAGCAACACCAGGAACACCATGTTCATTACCAGCAGGACGAGGCACCAGTGATGGAACAGCAACAACAACAACACCAGCAGCAGCCTCAGTACGCGGCGGAACACATGCCTCAGCATCAACATCAACAGGAAGAACATTTCTTCGAACATCAGCACCACCAGCAGGAACAGATGCATCAGCCGCAGAACGAGCCGCCAATGGCGCCACCGCACCACGTGCAGCCACCTCCTCCGCCACAGGAGCAGCACCACCCCCATCTGCATCCACACATGCAGCAGGCAGACGCGTTTCACGTCACACCAGAACTTGTGCAATCACCCAGCTTCTACGGCGATTCGACTGATGTTCAGCTGGATGACCAACAGAATCCATCTCCAGCAGAGGCACACGAAGGAGTAGCACCCCCAACGCAGGAGGTGCTGCCTCACCCTGAGCCCTTTCCACCGCGCCAGGGCATTGTGTCACCGCTGCCACTCCCACCACCACCTCCAGTGACGCATGCACTGCAACCGCAGCAGCAGCAGCGGCATATGGCGGAAGGCCAGGTGCACCCGATGCAGCCGCCGCCGGCAGGCTTGGGCCCGCTGGTGCCGCCTATGGAACGCAACCCGTTTCCGGCAGCGCCGCTCCCTGTGCCCAACCCTAACCAGAACCTCTTACTACCAGACCTGAACAACAACTTTGTTGCGGGCGACAACGTGAACGAACCGAACAACGACACAGATTCACAGCTGTTTCAAGGCATCACGCCCACCTCCTGCAACGACATTGGCAGCCCTTGCAGTCCAACGGTGTCGCAGCCCGTAACAGGATCTGCCTTTCTGACGTCTCCTCCGACAGCAGATAACACTTTTCGTGTGATTGATGTAACAAATCCTTTTGCCAGCGGGCCTAATGAACCTGCAGGAGATGAATTTGATTTGCGATAATCAATTGCTAAAAGAGGAAACGTGTTTCTTATCATTATTTTTTTGAGTATTTTTTTTTTGTTTGTTTGCTTCTTATAGCTCTCTTTGCTTTTGTTTGGCATGAGCAAGAAAAAGAAGTACATATATACACACTTCCATCCTTTCTGTGCACCGTTGCTCGTACGTAACGAACTGTAAATAAAATACAAAACCCCCCCCAAAAAAAAAAAAACAGAAACAAACAAGCAAAAACTTAACGACTAACTGTATCATAATATGTGCCCTTTCTGGTTCTTTTACTATTATAATTATTGTAATGTACTCAACGAACTGTTTATATTGTTGTTAAATTTTACTGACAAAACACAAAAATGCTTCTTGTATCCCATACACATGACTATCTTACCCTTTCCCTTTTCTGTAAAGCTCACTAATATATATATATATATATATATATATATATATATATATATTATTTACTTTAATATTAGTCTGTCT